>OZ014447.1:396204-488931 GCA_963966035.1 Acleris laterana | reverse complement strand
ACAGAGGGCGGATCGGGCGCGGGAGAAAGCGTGTATTACGAGCAATGTAACGTCAATACGGCCGCTCCCGTGCACGATTCGCCCTGAATTGCGCTTAACAAGTCCTTTCTTAGGGTCCCATACCATAATGATAAAAAAAGGAACCCTTATGATATGACTGATGAGACTTCAGTGTCTGTCTGTCTGTACGTATGTCACAGCAGTTTTTCTGTATAATTATAGTAGCTATCAACTTGAAATTTGTCCAGTGTACTGTGTACCAGTTGTATAAAATAATAAAAAAAAAAAAAAAAGATAAAAGATATTTATTCAGTAAGTAGGCCGCACGGGCACTTTTACACGTCATGAATCTACCAGCGCTTCCCAAGAGGAGACCACTGCCGAGAAGAAACGCCGCAAGAAACTCAGCAGTCAGTCATTTTTTAAACATGTTACAATGGTAGTACTTAATCTAGCATTATATAAAGCAATAAATATTAAATTAAATATAATATCAAATAGCAAATAGCATGCGTAGTTCAGCAGGAAAACATGTCAAAAATATTACGAGAGAGACAAGGGGGGGGGGGGGGGGGAAGAGAGGAGAGGAAAAAAAAAACACAGGACAACCAAATAAAAGTTTGATATGCTTTCCCACATCAACGGTGTCCCCTAGACAAACAACTTTGCAATTTTACAAATTATGAATGACTAAGTTTCGGGTTTAGGCCAAGCATTTTTATCTGTTAGATAGTCCTCGACCCTATAGTACGCTTTAGATATTAACGACTTTTTTAAGTAATTTTTAAGTGCTGGAAAGGGTAATGTTAAAGCTTCGTCAGGTAATTTGTTATAGAAATGAATGCATTGACCAACAAATGATTTATATACTTTACGGACGCGGAATTTTCGGATAGCAATTTTATTTTTATTTCTTGTATTTAGATTATGTACATCGGAATTTTTGGTGAAAGAATTTAAATTTTTAATAACATAAATAATATTCTCATAAATAAATTGAGACGCTACAGTTAAGATGTGAATTTCTTTAAAAAGTTCTCTTAAGGAGTCACGGGAATTTAAGTTATAAATAGAACGAATAGCCCTTTTTTGTAAGACAAATATACTTTGTATTTCAGCTGCCTTACCCCAAACCAGAATACCGTACGACATCACACTATGGAAATAACTATAATAAACTATGCGAGCTGTCTCAACATTAGTTAGTTGTCTAATTTTCCTAACCGCGTAAGCTGCCGAACTTAGTTTACCTGCCAGTACCGCTATATGGGGACTCCATTGCAAATTTTTATCTATGGTTATGCCTAGAAAAACTGCCTTATCTACCATTTGCAGACACTCGTCATTTAGAAAAATACTAGAATCTACCGGTTTAACATTAGGCAAAGCGAACCTAACACATTTAGTTTTTTTAGCATTTAGTAGTAAATTGTTACTAGTAAACCAATTAAGTACTTTAACTAGTGTGGCGTTTATCCTACTGTAGTCAATGGACTTTCTATCTACTTTGAAAATTAATGAAGTATCATCAGCAAAAAGTACAATCTCACAAAGTTTATCTACTGTTGGTGGTAAGTCATTTATATAAACCAGAAATAAAAAAGGGCCTAAAATTGAGCCTTGCGGCACACCTAATTTCACTGTAGCTCCAACAGATTGCGTTTTGTTTACAACAACTGTTTGAGTTCTATCACTTAGATAAGAAGACATGAGACTTGAAGCTTTATTGGACAATCCATAATGTTTTAATTTTAAAATTAGGGTCGAATGATCCACGCAATCGAAAGCTTTAGAAAGATCACAAAATATTCCTACTGCATCACAAGATTTCTCCCAACTGTTATATATATATTTAATGAGCACAGAAGCCGCATCAATTGTTGATCGACCTCGGGTAAACCCAAACTGGTTACTGTTAAGTATTTTATTTCTATTAAAGTGACCTAACATATCATTCAGCATTAGTTTCTCAAAGACTTTACTTAAAAATAAAACTATAATTTTACTTTCTAAATATTTGAAAAAGGGTTCAGAATAAAGGGTAGAAATGAAAGTGATTTGATTATAGCAAATGTGTTGTCATATTTTAACTTTTTCTTTTATAATTTTCCGACACGAAAAACAACATACAGGGTGGAAAAAATCTATGGGCCCTGGAGGGGAACTACCTTAAATCCTTTAGTTAGCTCATTTTACTGAAAGGAAACATTCCTTTATTTTTAAAAAGAAACAAAACTGCATTTAAAGATTTTTTAAATTTTGCTTGTCTCACCCGAGAATAGAACCAACTAAAAATAAAAAATATTGTGTTGTGTTGTATGCTCCTAATAACATTTTCTACCGCAACCCTTAATTCTTGTACAGTATTATAACACGTTTTGTAAACTTCATTTTTTACATGAGCCCATAAAAAGTAGTTCAGAGGCGTCAGGTCTGGACTTCTCGCTGGCCATCTAATCGTCCCGGTTGTACCTATCCAGACATTGAAATTTCCCCCCTGCCCTGGAAATTCTGCTATTGTGGGCAAATGACTTCTTCAGGAATGTCTTGTAGAAAAATGATATTATTTCGTATAAAAATTATATTATTAATTATTGTTAATAAAGAACTTTTAATAAATATTCAATTTTGTGGGTATCTCGTACAACAGATGAGTGTAGGACCAAATGTTTATTAGACAAATTTTATCCTGAACAACAATCCTACCGATTCGTATAATAAAATAGCGAGGGTTTTTTTTTTTGGTTCGATTCCCGGGTGAGACAAGCAAAATTTAAAAAATCTTTAAATGCAGTTTAATTTCTTTATAAAAATAAAGGAATGTTTCCATTCAGTAAAATGAGCTAACTAAAGGATTTAAGGTAGTTCTCCTCCAGGACCCATAGATTTTTTCCATCCTGTATAATAAAAAAATACTGAGACCCATAGACATTGCATTCTCAATTTTAAGACAACCACCCCAAATGCTCTGCCAGTCCTGAAAACTAAAATGGAATGCCTCTATGCTAGTACTTTCACCGGTTGTCTTGGACTTTGGAACATATTAATTCGCATTATACTTGCTGTGATGCTTGGAGGTAGGTCGAATAATATGGTGGTAGCAATCCAAACGGACCTTGCACAAATCACACTTAAACGGAGTAACCTAAGTAAGAATAGCATATTTCTTTTAGCTGTAACGCTCTTGGACTTAATATTAAAAACAGCAACAATAATGTGGGATTATTTGGTGCCTTAAAAGGCCTATTTATCTTAAGTAGTTGGTTTCATTACTTGAAACCTTTTACTATAATTATTTCATCTAAGACACACGCACACTCGTTCGTCGTTCCAATCGTCCTCCCTCTCGCTCATACTCCTGTCATCCTTGTCACACACCTACGTTCCGTTTCACTCTCATTCTTACATTCCATTCCTACAATAATTATTTTAAAGTAATAACTTCCACTAAACAGCAATAATTCAATAAATAAAAAAAACGATTTTCCATCGAAAATAAGTATAATACAAAGTAAAAAATCTAATTTCTATCTTGACACGAACCTGTAACGCAGTAGCAGCGGCATGGGCCAACTTCGGCTCCTGCAAAGCCGTCACAAGCGTCTGTAGACAAGTCTCCAAGCAGCTCGGATGTTTCTCAATCCATTCGCACAGCTCCCCGAGTAGAAGAATACAAGTCTTCCGAACGGCTGGGTGGGCTCCCTCCGGCATGGATAGTATAGCTTCTACCACCTTTGGAACGTATTCATATTCGTCTCTGTAAACAAAAATTCAGTGTGATAATTGTATCAAAGCGTGTGAGAATCGGGCGGGAAACCAAAAAAAAAGCCAGGAAGGATAATATGTACAATTTTATATTATGAAATTTAAGGACAGGGGTTTTATTCTTTCATATTGCTTGACATGTTATTATTTTGTTTCTAAGTCAGCCGCCATTACTGGCGTAGAATATAAGAGCAGGAAGGTTTAGACAAGGTGCTTAGCCTAGTTGGTAGTGACCTTGCAAAATGAAGGTCCCAGGTTTGATTCGGGAATGGGCAAATATTTATTTATTTAAGTACGTAAGCCTTGGATGTTTTCTATGTATTTAAGTACCTATGTAGTTTCTCTATACAAGTGTCTAGTAACCATAGTAAGCCTAGAGCCTAGTTTTGGACTAGTTTAATTTGTGTCTACAGGGTGACTGGTAACTCGACCTATTCCATAAATGAGGTTATACTAGAGCTAATTTGCTATAATTTTGTCCTAGTCAACTAGGGGTCTAATGCCACTGGTTTTGGAGTTATTTAATTTTTAAGTTTATTAGAAGAAATTCCGTCCTTTGGTGTTAAACTATCAATTGTGAAAAAAGTACCTGGCTTTGGGGACTAAAATGACGTTTTTCGAATAGCTGATAAATTAGGGAATCCTTTAAACAAAAACACTTTGCGAAAACTGCAAGAACCTCAGAAATAAAAGCTCCTTAAATCGCAATTCCGTTATTTCTTTTAAAAATGTTTACTTTCGGGGGGGGATTACTCCAAAAAAATGTAAGACACTTGGCGTACAAATTACGTAAATAACTTCCTCAATTCATAAGCTTTCCGAAAAGGTGCAAATGTTGTCAACTTTATTACAGGTTTGAAAAATTAAGCTTATTAAAAGAGCAGAAGGTGTGATATCAATAACAAAAATAGCAAAAAAAGTATCTTATTTTACCGAATTCTGACTTTAAAACATTACAATTCTTGTTCAAACTGCCTCCCTCCATTACGTATGCATGCATGAAGTCGGCGTCGCACTTCGCTTACTGTCACTCGTGTTGAAAGCGTGTCTTTCATTTTTTGGGCAGCTGCCAAAATTCTTACTCTCAACTCTTCTTGAGTGGATATTGGTGAATGGTACACCAACGACTTCATGTGACCCCAAATGAAGAAGTCACATGGTGTTAAATCCGGGCTTCTTGCCGGCCAAGGAATCGGTCCACCTCGAACAATCCATTTCTGTGGATAGTTATTGTCCATCCACTGTCGTACACCCCGATGATAGTGGGCTGGGCAGCCATCATGCTGGTAAATCAAACCCATTCTTGTGGCAAGCGGCACATCGTCCAACAACGTAGGTAATTCTTCCATTAAAAAGTTTTCATAGGCGATGCCGGTTAGTCGTGCCGGCAGAAAAAATGGTCCAATCAAATTATCGTGCACGATCCCCATCCATACATTTAGCGAAAATCTACGTTGGTGTGCACCTTCTTTGGATTTTCTTGTATTTTGACCTTTAGGAGCCCAAAAATGCAGATTATGATAGTTAGTAATACCATCACGGTCAAAGTTGGATTCGTCTGTCCACAAAATTTTTTTCAGGTATTCTGGGTCCTCATTATCTGCATTCAGTAAAAATCTACAGAAATCCATCCTCCTTGCAGGATCGCCCTCCTCAATAGCATGTACTGGCGTGTAGTGGTATGGATACTGTTGTGATTGATGTTGTACGGACCAAACTTTCCACTGGGAAACACCAAGCTGGTTAGCCACAGTTCTTGTTGACGTAGTGCCGTCTGCTTGAAAACGTTGCAAGATTTGCTCTTCTACGTTAGGATCTCTAACACTAGCTCTTCCAGTATCGGTTTGGTGTCGTCGAACCGATCCTGTTTCCCGAATGCGCCGATATGTCCCACCAAACACACTGACATCAGGTAAACGGCGGTTAGGGAACCGTCTTTGATACTCTCTTCTTGCTGCAGCGGCGTCACCATCACAAAACCCGTAACAATACATGTTATCCGCGTATTCGTCATTTTGGTACAAAGCCATTTGAAAAGGAAGCGGTATTAGCACAGAAATGTTAGGTAACAAGGGAAATTGCGATCTCTAAGATGGTTGAAACTAACTGATTTCTTTTTGTTTTAAATTGAACCTGGATTCGTTGTGCGGCTCAATCCCATGACCAATAAGAAGTCTGCATTTAACATCGCGCGACTTCAAGTTCCTAATTTGAACAAGATTTGTAATGTTTTCTAAAACTTTATTTATTCCAATTACAAAAAAATATCGGCAACAAGTTTCGTCAAGAGTTTACGATTAGTTAATTAGCAACAAGCTTCGTCAACAGTGTACATAAATTAAATCAGTATCATTTTTCATCAATAAATCTTCCGCAAAATTATTCCGCGGCTCGGGTAGCGCCTGGTTCAAAGGTATCCAATGCTGGCAACATTGCTATGCTGTGTTGCCAACGAAATGTGATGGAACAGATTACAAACCGGACCGGAGGTCACAGGCCCTATCCCTCAATCGCTGTCCCAAAGCCTTAAAAAAGAGGTTTTGCCTCTACGCACCAAGAACAACTGCGCTCTACAGCTCTGGAACAAACTCATACGCCCGCTTGAGCTCTGAGTATCTGGTGTGCTGGTGCTTGCACCATTTTCAGCAGCGACCTGAGCTCCGTATTGTATGGCTGTGAGGTGCGAGGAAGGAAAAATGCTGAGGCACGTGGCCTCGCACATGAGACTGCCCTAGCCCACATAACCAGCGGTCCGAGCGATTAAGACCCCGTGGCTCCAACTCATGAGGCACATTGGCTGCGACCATAGTCCGACGAATGTTACCTAGTTTTTGATATCAACTTTCCGAGTTAAATTTACATCGCACCCTCTACTCTTTTAATAAGCTTAATTTTTAATACCTGTACCTACTAAAGTTGACAACATTTGCACTTTTTCGGAAAGCTTATGAATTGAGGAAGTTATTTACGTAATTTGTACGCCAAGTGTATTACATTTTTTTGGAGTAATCCTCCCCCCCGAAAGTAAACATTTTTTAAAGAAATAACGGACTTGCGATTTAAGGACCTTTTATTTCTGAGGTTCTTGCAGTTTTCGCAAAGTGTTTTTGTTTAAAGGATTCCCTAATTCATCAGCTATTCGAAAAACGTCATTTTAGTCCCCAAAGCCAGGTACTTTTTTCACAATTGATAGTTTAACACCAAAGGACGGAATTTCTTAAAATAAACTTAAAAATTAAATAACTCCAAAACCAGTGGCATTAGACCCCTAGTTGACTAGGACAAAATTATAGCAAATTAGCTCTAGTATAACCTCATTTATGGAATAGGTCGAGTTACCAGTCACCCTGTATAACTAGCTTGAGCCCGCGACTTCGTCCACAAAGATTTTGATTATCGTTATACCGTCACTGGGTTCATTTAAATTTTCCGTGATGAAAAATATCCTTGAGCTATTCTAGGGTATAAGCTATCTCCATTTGAAATTTAATTCCGAATCCGTCCAGCTGCTGCCGCGTGAAAGAGTAAAAACCGGGCAAGAGCATGTCGGACCATGCTCAGTGTAGGGTTCCGAAGCCGTAACGACAAACACAAAAAACTATCTCAAAAATCAACATGTATGAACCAATTTTCTATTTAAAGTTATTTGGCGCTGTCTTAGATGATTTTTAGTAGGTATAAACCCGTTAGTCGCCTGTATCTCAGGAACTAATTAAGTCTACTTAGTAATAATAATAATAATAATAATAAATCATTTATTTCGAGTAAATTTACACTCATATATTGTTAGTAGTTCCTTAATCCTAATTGTTAGTAACAAATTACAAATAACACTAATTATAAAGGGCATGTAGCCCACAACAATGGCGCATAGTAATGATTCTTTTTCTTATAAATTCGTATACAGTGTTTTTTTTAAATGGGACAGTATGGGGAAATCCGAATCTAAAGGAGATAGAGGAAAAGTGTCCAAGGAGACATTAGGTGTTTTTTTATATAAACAAATTTGGCTCATTAAAATTTTTGGTCAAGCGTGAGTTGTTCTTAAAAAATTATAAAGTTGGTAAATTTTTTTTTTGACGCGGGTCGGCTCTGTTTCATGTAAGGATTATTTCATTGTATGGAAAGAAAAAAATCTGAACAGCAGAAGTTGGTCAAATTTAATGAAAACTAATCTTCATACAATTGCAGTATTCGCCTTTTAATATTGTTACAAGTGCCTAGGCGTTTAAAAATATTTTAAAATTATTCCATTTTTAAATTTCGATAATCGATAAGAGCTCCAGATGATTCAAGAGAAGAACATTTTTTTTAATCTTCGTAAACATCATGGCACGCGATAGACTTGAAATTATAAAAAAATTAATTCAAATTTGGAACGTAAGTTATTTCTGCAGCAAAGAATTCAAATTTGGAACGTAAGTTATTTCTGCAGCTGTGATTTTGTTTCCAATCAGTTCATGCTTATAATTTTATTCATCATGGCGTTAACTAATTCACATAAAGTTGATTTGATTGAGGCGTATTTTCTTAATAACCCCATAGAGATAATGCACTTAAGTGGTATCAAGAACGCTATCCTGACCGTGTAGTACCGAATCGCAAGATATTTGATAGTTTAACACTTTAAACACAATTCACCATAAGTCTCTGTTAAATGCAACTAGAAGTGTCTTGAAGCGTGCTCGTACCTCGCTTCAAGACGGCGGCCACATCGAACATTTACTCAAGTAATACCTAAACCAACGTATGAAGATTAGTTTTCATTAAATTTGACCAACTTCTGCTGTTCAGATTTTTTTCTTTCGATACAATGAAATAATCCTTACATGAAACTGAGTCGCCCCGCATCAAAAAAAAAATTGACCAACTTTATAATTTTTTAAGAACAACTCACGCTTGACCAAAAATTTTAATGAGCCAAATTAGTTTACATGAAAAAACACCTAATGTCTCCTTTGACACTTTTCCTCTATCTCCTTTAGATTCGGATTTCCCCATACTGTCCCATTTAAAAAAAACACTCTGTATAATATCTCAAACAAGAGCCAAGCTTTTAAGTGTGAGATCAGTATACCTATGTAGGTAGTTAGGTATCTAAACTGCTTCAAACCGACTTTAAATTACAATAAAAGTTAAATCTTTTATATAGTAATTAATAGAAATTGAAAAAAAAACAAGGTCCAGTAAATAGAATTTTAAGTTTTCCAAACGATACTCAACTCAAATCAATAATCTAATCGAAAATTTGTAAACTTTCAGATCGCAAATCGCAAACTTGTAGGTAGCATTCCGGGGCACGTCCAAACAGCATCTAGGCGCTCGCGCTTATGAGCGCGGCTGTCGCTCGATTTGTTGCTTGGACAGTTTGACTCCCCCCGCGCGTCCTGCACGCCCCGTTAACAAATTTTTCTATCAAAGTTATCATAGGCGATTTTGATAGGTATAAACACTTTAGTCGCCTGTATCTCAGGAACTAATCATGTCTACTTAGCCGTGATAGTTTTCCTTTAAAATTCGTTATATGCCCTTTCGTTGAAGATATTTTTCAGATTTTTAGTATTTGTAGTTTTGGCTGTAGGTGGAGGGGACACTTGACTCTAACAAAAAATAGCGCTTTAAAGCTTAATATTTCATAAACGGATCCCTTAATCGAAAAATTGTTTTCATAAACCTGCAATATTTTTGAAAGACCTATCCAACGACACCCCACACTATGGGGTAGGCAAGAAAAAAAAAAAGGCATCCCCACGTTACGTGTAGGGGAGGTGCATTAAAAAAAAACATTTTTCAAAATTTTATTTTACCACTTTGTTGGCGTGACTAAATCAAATCAAATCAAATCAAAGATCTTTATTTGTAAACATAGGTTATAGTTAAAAGATGTTGTGCATAGTTTGGTGCACTATGTCTCGCCATAAGGCATACAAATAGCTAGCATATTGGCATGCAGCTAGCTAGCATGAAATTAATCTAAACATTCAGCCGAATCTATAATCAAAATTAGTACTTAATTAAATATAAGGAACATTATTTTATTTATGGTAAATTATTTGATTAGAACATGAAGAACAATATTATAGCTATTGAATATTATATTATAATGTATATTCATGCCAAATTACAGCTTTCTAGTACTATGAGTCTCTGAGCTAGGCCGGGGACGGACGGACGGACGGACGGACATGGCGAAACTATAAGGGTTCCTAGTTTGACTACGGAACCCTAAAAAACTATCACACAAATTTCGACATTTATAATATTAGTAGTGGAAGTTGATGATAATATGCATTAGCAGGACAAAGGTAAAACATGACACTCACGGTAGTATATTCTTGGCAACAGCTTGCATGATGAACAGAGCAGCCTCCGTGTGCTCCCAGGCCAGGTCGGCCTGGAGGGCGGCGAACATCTGCCGGAACACCGCGCTCGATCCCACAATGAACACCACGTCCTTTATTAACTCCATCACTTTCACTCGGAAGTCCTGCAAAATGAGAAAGTATACTTTCTTATTAGTAGACTTATGACTTTTGGTGGCAGACCATGGTTTTAGAATGGCAATATACTTACAAAGAAGTCATCCCCTTCATCGGGTAACTGCGCTTGGTCTGGCTCACACTGGCAATGCCTCGCCAGAGCCTCTATCAGCCTCTCAATGTGGGGCTTGAAGGCATCTGTCAGAGGCTGGTAGTCTCTCCGGTACACATCCTCGGACATACGGTACCAGAGGTTAAAAGTTATTTCTGCCACCTGAAATTGGATAAAACATGTACCTATGTTTGAAGAAAAATTGTTTTGATGCAAAAAAAAATACGTTTTTAGTCATGTTTTCCAATACTTATTATAAATGCAAGAGTGTTATGTTTTGTTTCCAGCTTAACACCTCAACCAACCATGTACAATTTGGACCAGATATTATTTATTGCCCAGTAAAGGATACGGGATACTCTTTTTTTTTTCTGATTTGAGACGGTCACAAGTGAAATGGTCCCAATATAAAGACTGTACACGATAAAATCTGGCCATGCATGATCTGGTGTATCTTTGCGATGAATGCATATTTTCAAGCAGTTTTTTTTTTAATATGTTGTATAATTATAATACTATATAATTAAATAAAATCGTATCATAATGTATGGGTATGTGTTAGTTTTCGCCAAATATATTCTATCATACCTTTCATCTCTTGTACAGCGTTCTTTGACAATATTCACTCACTTCCTGCTTCTACGCCACAACTGTATTTATATTGTTACAAGCAGTTTTACCCACAATAGAATGTCGTCTTACGAAAAAAATACTTTTTGAAACTCATTTCTATTTGTAGTAGTCAGGAAGACTTTTTACTCCAAGCACTGAAAGTTGTTTTTGTATGGGAGGCATTTATTTGTCAAAAAGTCAAATTCGCCAAAGTTAAAAATCCTCAGAACTATCTAAATCTGAATATAATCAGGAAAGTTTTAACTATTGTGGTAAGATAATTTAATAAGGTATAATTTGGCTTGTATAATTAATAATAATAAAATTTTTTAAAACGGAGAATTTGGTAAGACTGTCAGAAGATCGTGTACAAAAAAATAAAGGTACTATGGATTATATAAGGGTCTAAGATACAGACGCTCTTACATTTTATTATGATTGTATTTTTATTATGTAGTTTCATAACCACTGACTATTACAAAAAAGTGCTGCTTGAAAATTAGCATTCATTAAAAAAATACACCAGATCATGCATGGCCAGATTTTATCGTGTACAGTCTTTATTCTTTCTTGCTTTCTGTTATAGTAAAAAATTTGATAAATCCTAATCACTCATTCTTATTATACTCAGAGTAAGGTACAGTTTATTATTTTTACCCAATATTTAAATCTGGTATTTTGATTTTCATATACATTGGGAAAGAGCATTTCCCTTTGAATAGTGAGAGCTGTTTTGAGCTATGTTTTGTATGAATTTGTTATGTATGGTTTCCTCATTGTCATTTTATTTGGCGAAAGATTAAAGCTTTGTGATTAAAACTTATTTTTTCTATTTTTAAACACATTCAGCAGCTACAACCCTATATAGGATTTAGATTCACTGTTTGTAACAGATTTTCGCTAAATAGTTGTTAATGCTTCTACAGAGACCATAGGCACTCGTAGTATTGGTGCTGGCAGTGAAAGTTATTTTTTTATTATATGTATTGTTTTTGTTTTTCTATTGTAAATCAGTTTTTAGGAAAAGGAGCCTAAGCCAAAAATTAGCATGGTAATTAAAATTTTACTTTGTTTAAAATAGTCATTAAAGATATGTACCTAAATGTCATAACAAAATGACCTCTCATTAAAGTCTCTTAATGATCTATTATTCTTAATGACTCCTTCATTTTATACATACTTTTACTACTTATCTGCTAATGGTAAAACTCATAATACCTTCAAAAAATAAAAAACAAGTGGTGTGATATACTTGCTACCTTTCAGTAGTAAAAAACAATATTAACTATTTAAAAGATATGTGTCAAAATTATACCTTCTATACCATACCAAAGGTTAACTAGAAGAGATCCCTTAAAGGGATAAGTTTGCCTTTGTATATCCCTCTTATATTTTTTTCTATTTTATAATTGTTATCTCTTTTGTTTGTACAATAAAGTGTTTACATACCTACCTATTGGTTATTGTTATTCCTTTGGCATAACTGGAAAACTAGGTCAAAAAAACATTAATTTTGTATTAGCTTGTATACGCCACATACCTCATAATCATGGTGGCCCACACACACAAGCACCAGCTCTAGTGACCTCATGGCAAAATGTGTCTGTCCTAATGCAGTCGCTCCTATAATCTTTTCCAAAAATGTTTCCCCTAGCTCGGTAAATATTCGAGCAAAGTTTGCTGCCTTCTCTTCTTCCTCGTGAGCCACCGCTATGTGGTAACACTCCTCTAAAGCTGATATACTATCAAATAATAGCCTCTCTACCTCCTCATTATTATTATTTTCTTCCAGACTGTGCAGAAGAGAACATAAACAGTCTGATGCAGCGTCATGCAGCTTGTTAAGACTGCTGTGATCTCTTAACACTTGTAGACAGTATGCAATAACAGCATTTTGCGGTATCTCCTGTATATTCACAGCCCTGACCTGTATCCATGATGTCAGACATTCAATTATTTTTAGGGCTATCGCATTGTTTTGAGAGCTTGTTATTCTCTCTTTCAAGAACATTGTCACAGCATCCGTGTTTGAGCGTAATTCTGTTCTAATATCTTCTCGTCTATTTTCACCAAGTTTTAAACTAGTAGAGTCAATTTCTTGTGGTAGAACTGTCAATATTTCTAGAAGGGCTCGGTCATTTTTTGAGAATGATGTTATTAGATCACTAGTACAGTTCTGCCAGGTAGGCATTTGCAATGCTAGGTCGGCTAAGGCTAAACACAATTGAGTTAGTATCGCTTGACTAGTTTCAGACATGGCACTCCGTAGGTGAGCTACTAGAGAGTCCCTGAGAGATATCCTTGCTTCTTCAGGCAATTCAGACAGGTTATGTTGCACTTTCGACCGCATAGTCTGTGCAGCAAAATAACACGAGTGAACATCCTTCTTCTGTTGCAGCAGCTCGTCGGCTATCTTCCATGAATGTATCTGAAAGATGTACATGAAATTACTATTTCAAACTTTCAGGTATCGTAACTGACACACTGACACTACGTAATAACTTAACATAAATTACATTTAATGGGGTGTCAATTGTAAGTCTATCGTAAGATATATGCTTACCGATTTTTGAACCTCTCCCAGCCATTTCGAAGCCTTTTCTTTTTCACTAGTATTGGGGTTATCATACAAGGCGTTTATAGCCTGGTAAATAGTGTCCATTGACGGCGTATCCATGATGTATTCACAACCGATTCGAAAGAGTCCTTAACACCTCACTTTCAAACACTGAAAATAATATAAATCACATACTTTCGTATGTAGAAAACGACAAAATATCGAAGAAAAGTAATCAAACAAATAGGCGACTAAATGCTGGAGTGAAGTCGAATGAACGAACCATTTTATAAAAAATGTTGCAAGTTGAAAATTTGACGTGTCTATTCTAATTTTGAGTTCTAAGATGTTACCTGTTGAAGAAAAATATCAAAAGCATCGTAAACAGAGTATAATATTCTCTCCCTACGAAAAGCATTAGGACTTGATAATGACCGAATGTCAACCAATAAAATCTACTCCTTCTATTTTTACAACGACCCTACGTAGGTATCTTAAAATGATGAAGGTGGGAATGCTTTTTTAGTCTGTAAAGTTTGGTGTAATATTTTAGATTTTTGATATGTTTTTAAGCGGTATGTAATTGACTGGACTGGATTTTTATGCCAGATTAAAGAAGAGAAAGCCTCATGCAATGTAGAATATGAGCAGTGCTGTTTTTTTATCGGTTTTTTTGCCGCATGCGAGTTCATCTCGATTAGCAAAATAACTTTTGTTTCCGTGAAATTAGTCCCACAATATAAGCAATCTTCGAATCCAAACCAAACCGGAATTTAAAAACAAAGTTCGGTTCGAGGTCATTCATTCCATTCCTTTCGCTCACCGGCAAATCAATTCAAGTGTCAATTTGATAAAAACATACGGAGGTATTCTTTGCTACTGCAACATACCTACATACGCCAATGTTTCCCACGGCCTCTTTGATTATTCGTGGTATTTCTGCATTAAGCACGCGAACGGCACGGGCGCTGCACACGTCTCCGATAACCATGGCTCCTATTAAGGTTGTGTATTTATTTCGTTTTGATTATGTAATTAAGCTAAAGTAAAAGGTCAATAAAATTTACTTGATTGACTTGATTTTGTAGGTTGGTGATGTGCTTCCGAAGATTGATTTGTTCGAGGATTCGCCGGCAAATAAAGTGAATATTTGCGAACTGACATCGGGAAAGAAAACCGTTATATTCGCGGTTCCCGGCGCCTTCACTCCCGGTTGCTCAAAGACACATTTGCCGGGTTATCTGCAGAATGCTGAAAAGATGAAAGGCGAAGGGATTGCAGAAATTATATGCATCGCCGTGAACGATCCTTACGTTATGGCGGCATGGGGTATTCAGCACAACGCAAAAGGAAAGGTAAGACAACATTTTGAGTTCTAAAATTAAATCTAAACCTGTGTCTATATTGCGATCTCATTAAAGACATTCTTACTAAGGATAATTAAGAAAACCAATGAAAATTCTTCCAAGGTACAATATATTATGCCTTATTCTGAAAAATTACTGATTATTAGTGAGTTATGGTAGGTACTTCACAAAATGGTAAATTATCTCCTTGTTATTTACATAATTATATTTCTAATTGGATTGAAGAAATACTAAGGAGTAATTCACCAGTTACCTTATTGCTAAAAGAATAAAACTACATTTTCACCTCTTGTGAGTGAAAATAAAAATGAAGTGAGTTTCAATACCTACCTTCATATTTTATTTTACACATGAAGGAACACAATACATTTGAAATTATAATTTTACTTATTTGTATTCATCACAAGTCTCAGTGCATAAACATTTTAACATTGACTAAGGTCAGGGGTTATCAGTTTATCACTGAATAGATAATAAACAGTTGCTACGCTGTCCCACAGCTGTGGTAGGGAAGGGAAATATAATACTTATACAAATGATGAAACCCTAGAACTGTCAGTAGTATGGTGAAAAGTATTCTTACAGATAAATGAATATTTTTGGGGAATAACCGAAATTCCTTTAACATTTTTTTTTTAATCTATAATGGGTTGACTTCCATCTAACCTGATGATAAGTGGATTTTTTTTAACTTTACCTACATACACACTTGGGGTTAAGTGGAAAATTACTTGATTCTATGCCTTAATGGACAATTACTCAATAAAGCTTTGTATTAGCTGTTGTTTATGCATATATTTTTCCTTATAATTTAACTGTTTAACATGTAATGATTTCCTCCTATAATGCTGTTGAGTTAAATGCAACACAGGAAAACCTATTATAATAGTTAATTTTCCTTCATATTAAAATTGTTTTGACTGCATCCAGTTTTGGATTACTGTTTGATTATCCTTTGATTTATTCATGTATATAAATCAATTAAAATAAATAGTAGTAGACCAAAAAGGCTGTAATGCTATAAGTAAATATGGAGGTTAAAACCTAAACTCATAGTAACTCGTGTAACTAGGTGATTTGATAGCTCATATGCCCGTCTTGCATTAAAATAACTCTTTAAACCTGTGGCTTTTCCCCAATGTCATTCCCCTGGCCCCTTTTGATAGCTCTGTGCAAAAATCACGTTGACTTATTACTCCATCGTTGTGAGAAAAAAGGACAAACCAACCATCGGAGTCACATTTATAATACTAGAAGCTGTCGTCCGCGACTCCGTCTACGGTGAAGTCGTTCCCTACTGCTTTGGGAAACTTTGATTTTCCAGGATAAAAAGTATCCAATAATCTACCTCAGTCCTGAATATTCAGTCAGCTCAGTATTGGCTACAGCGTTGTACCGTAAAGTAGGTACAAACACGATTTCCCATTTTATAATGCCTAATTGTTAGGGTCCCACAACTTGGCAACTTAATTATGCGCCTATTTAGCGTGGTTATTTATAACTAGCTGTTGCTCCGCCTTACATTGGTCAAGGACGGTGGACAGTTACAGTGCATAGTAGATTCGGTCCTTCCGACCCTTCCATTTTCGCTCTGTAATTCTCCAATATTCTTTCACAAAATTGAAATCGGTTGGCCTGTTGAAGAATTATCAGTTCTGAAAGTCGAGAAATACGTAGTGGTTGTTAAATATTAAAGCTACGGCCTAACAAGCCGGGTACTTTGCGGAATCGATACTTCGTACGGCCTCCGTAGCACACGACACGACAACTCCCTCGTTAAAATGCATGTACAGGCTTTCCGATCCCACGGCCGTTGTCGCTGTCATTGTGTACTTCAGCTTTGTGTTATTTAGTTCATTTTAATTAACCTTAATTATATTTGTCTCCTGGTTGTCAAATATGGTAGTGTGGTGAAAGTGTTGCGTTTTTATTGCTTGTAGCTTTAAAAATGGCCGACATTTTAACGGTTTTAGCAATTTAAACTCTCGGAAACACTTTCATAAATGCGAATTCGAAAGTATGTCAACATACGTAAATTTACTAAGTTATATTATAATACGTAATGTGGTAATGTCTGTCTATTATGCGTTCAAAATTCAGAACCAATTATTAGGTTTACTAGCTTCTACCCGCGACTTCGTCCGAGTTGTCTAACCACGGGTAGTGTTTTATTTTTCTGGATACCTAAAAGGTAGCCTTGGTGCTAATTCAGGGTATAAGCCATTTCCATTTTAATATTTAATCCAATCCGTCCAGCTCATGATAAAGAAGTAACAAACATACGCACTTATCGCTCAAAAACTTTTGCATTTATCATATAGATTTATATTACGTTCTTTTCAGCAGAATTCCGTCCGCTGTAGAACTCAGGTCTCCCCAAGGACCACCATATTGGATAATAGTCGGCGAACGTACATACATACATACAATCAAGCTTCTTTCCTGTAGGAGTAGGCAGATACCATTTCCTTTCCATTTGCTACGATCCAGACAAAAAATCCCTCGCTTCCTCCACACTCAATCATAACTATGTGTTAGAGTGAGCACGATGTATTTCCATCTCACTCATGCACAACATATGGTTGCGTCCTGCAGTGTTTGGCAAATACCGCAAGCGTGTGGAGCCGGCATAAGATTCATAAGTCTCTTCATACACGTGCGAGTCGGTTTAGGGTCTCCTGATCTGGCCCTTTCTTAATATGTCCGCGGTCCCCGAGCTGATCGTGGAACGGTCGCCTCGGCCTTCCCCTTCCAACATTCAACTATACTCACCCAATTGAATCTTGCCTCTCTTGTCTCTTGGAGAACGTACCTGGGTGAATATTCGGGCGTTCCAACCGCCGTCATTATTCTCTTTAATACATTGACGAAAATAATGATAACTACCAGCAATTTTTCATGTCAAAATCAGCGGACCCGGGGGTAGTATCCATTCCATTTAAAAAAACAAGAAAGTTATTGAGTTTATATTGAATAATATGCGAAAACAATAATGACGGCGGTTGAAACGCCAAATATTCACCCACCTATAGTTAATTACATTACACGTCGGAACGTCAATTGTGTAAGTTTGTAATAAGTCTAACAATCGAAAATATAATTAGGTACAGTCGGCCAAAAATGTGGTCTATTTCACTTCTGGTGTGTAGGTGCACTTTAGACTGCTTGGCTTTGCAAAAAACTGTTGGTAAGGTACCTACTCGTAAGCAAGCGGAACGCGGTCAAAGTTAGTTTATTGGTTTTTCTTTATTAGGTAGGTAGGTAGTTTAACAAAAAACGTACCTGTTACGATTAACCACCGAGGTCAACGCAAGTCATCTAATTAAATCAGTTTCAGAGATTGTTTTTAAATGTATTTGGAATGGAACCTTGTTGGATTAAGTCACAATTGATTTTTGATTGTCTAATCCATAATAATAATAGTCTGTTTGTCTGTGAACCGATTTAGGTGAAATTTGCTACTAAGATAGTTTGAATCCTAGGAAAGACCATAGGATAGTTTTTTCCGAAATTCATTCCCTAAAGGGGTGAAATAGAGGGTGAAAAGTTGTATGGAGTTA
Organism: Acleris laterana; assembly: GCA_963966035.1. NCBI lineage: Eukaryota > Metazoa > Arthropoda > Insecta > Lepidoptera > Tortricidae > Acleris > Acleris laterana. The sequence continues at coordinate 470,479 of OZ014447.1, read as the reverse complement.
CGATATGAACGAGTTCCACGCGGACGGAGTCGCGGGCGGAAGCTAGTTCCAAATCAAATCATTTGTGTGGAATTTATGTACAGTGCAGTCAAGGACTTTAATTGTTAAGCCACTATGGAACCCTGTCGCATAACGTTGATCATTAATTTTAGCGTAATTTCTTTCATATGGTTTGACGCTGTCATTATGACAGGGCTCCATAGTGGCTTAACAATTAAAGTCCTTGACTGTACAAAGTCTATATAAGATTGCACAAATTTTACAAATACAAAACCCTACTTTTTCAGGTGTCACACATTTTACGATTATCGATTCGATTCGATTGATTTTAGATTTCATTGATTGTTCATTAAGGCAATGATAAGATGATAAGTTATCAATACTATCCATCAATAATATGGATTTGATTGGGCACTTAAGAGGCAAATGTTATCATTGTAATGAGGCCCTATTATTCAATATAGGCGATAAATAGTAATTCAAGGTTTAGATCAAAATAACTTGAGATAACGGTGCTTTTTTTATATTATGATATGAAAGATGAAGTGTGTCTCCTTGTTTCGCTTTCACTGACCAAAGCATATCCAAAGGCTCAACCGTTTGGTGTGAAATTTGGTACAGGGATAGTTCATAACCCGGAGACGGATATTTGATACTTGTTATGTCGAAAAAAATCGGGGGGAACAGCGTTAATATTATAAAATAAAATCGTGTGTTTTATGTATTAGGTTTGAAATGGTGCGTCGTCCCGACTAGGTTAATAATGATTACAATTAACTCCAGTTTTACATTACAACTATAGCTGTTGTCTGCGTTCACGGTTTAGCCGTGAAAACGAAACAAATGGCAATGTACTTTCATATATTACTGGATTACTTGCTCTTTTCTGCAGCGCTTTATGTTTCTACGGCGTTCCTCTATACAGCTTAACATCGAAACCACACAGATCTAGTTTTTCGCAGTAACGATTCATGGTAAATAGGTTTGACGCTTTGTATCTCAACAATAATTTGTTAAGTTATCTATAACTTGACAAAAGAGTACGTTGTGGAATTACAATATTTCCTATTGGCAACCACCGCATAAGCATCAGGATCATGTTACCAATTTCATTAAGCGACACTACTCCTAACCATAAACATTTCTTTTTCTTTTCAGATCCGCATGCTGGCTGATCCCGCGGGCAACTTCATCAAAGCTATTGATCTTGGCACTGAGCTCCCCCCCCTCGGCGGCTTCCGCTCCAAACGGTTCTCGATGGTCGTCAACGACTCCACCGTCGAACAGTTGAATGTGGAACCCGACGGCACTGGCCTGTCGTGCTCGCTCGCTGACAAAATTAAGGTCAAGAAGTAACTGTGTGATAACTTCTTAATAACAATAACAAAAATGAATTTGATCGTAGATTAATTTCATTTTTGTTATTGGTGGTGCAACACTCGTGTAGTTATCTTGGTCGAGTAGTTATTAATGGCCAGGAACTTTGAAATTTAGTAATCGAGAGAGCTGTAGTGGTATGTTAGAAGAAGAGTGTTTTTTCTATTATGACTAAAATAACAAGCCAAGCTTTATGGGGTTGTCTATCAACTGACACCTGTCATTTTAATCATAACATGAAATAAGTATAGTTCCATTCTTGCATAGGACTTCATCTATCCCGATTATTTACTTGGTTTTTAAAGCATTTACGCGTTTTTAATATAGATCTTGTCAAAGACGTAAGAAATCTTTATAGGTAAGGATAGATTTTTCCATCGGTATGACCTTTCTTTACTGTACCCTAGCTAGCTTTACACGTATTATGGACTGTTGAAGCACACCTTGTGATAATATCCAATAAAGAATTAAAAATGTCTGTAGGAAAACTGTTTATTTATTTATTTACCTTACAATTACACTGGTAATTTCAAGCGTGACACAGCCTTGAGGTTGAGATTAAATTACGCATGGTTTTCATGCTAGCACGTTGTGTCCTCCTTAACCCGATTGTTTTCAAGCAAACCGCATAGGTACACTTAACTCTTTCGCAAAATAATAAATGCAGCGACAAATATACACTTAGGAGCAAAGAAATCTAGCCACTTAGTACTGAATTTCAATAGAAAGTGGCTCCTAAATATAGTAGATAGATTAAATTGTTAGGGGGATCCTATTACCATTTAGAATGGAGATGCATTGCAAAGGAAATAAAGTGGAACTTCTTTTGTTTCTACAGTCAACTGTCAAATTAGAAAATCGGTTGTTTCTTTAGCAATGTGTTCATATTCTACTGACATTTATTTGTATGTGCTCCTTACCCTTCACACGGCATTACTCTGCACGTTTTTTTAGGGTTCCGTACCAAAATGGTAAAAAAGGAACTTCTCGACTTGGCGGTAGTCTTGCAGTAAAACGTACTGTCAGTATAAACCCCGCGCGTTGATTGGTAGATGCCACTAGTTGCCCAGCAACCCTTACCGATTCCGTGTTTTACTGCAACCATACCGACAAGTCAGGAAGCGGACTTCAATGGTGAGACTTCGGTGTCTGTCTGTAATAAATCAAAAAGAACGTCACAGACACTATAAAAAAAATATGCAAATAGCTCTTTCTATGACTCACTGTCATTCTTTTTAAACCCCCCCATTCTAGACCCCTTATCATATATTTAGAAAAATAATTTCATATTATTCCTACTAATAATATTAAGTTAAACAATTACGCCAAATTTCAAGTTAATAGCTTCTATAGTTTCGGAGAAAAACTGCTGTGACGAGCAAAAAAAATTACCGTTCCCCCCTTATCTCCGAAGTTTATGGACCAAAAAATGTGAAAAATCCTGTTGTAAAGATAATACTTAATTTATATTTAAACGAAAAGTAACATGATGCGTTGTCAAATTTTGTTTTGGAAACATTATCTAATTCTAATTTGAACATGGCTTTCACTCCTGTTAAGGTATTTCGCCACTGTCGAGTTATCTATAGGCACTCCCAAGGACTTATTAGAAAAATAAGCCCATGGACATCACACGCGACGCGAAGACAATTGGACGTAGTTTTGCAAACGGGAACCAACCCACAAAGATTTTGCAAACTGGAACCAACCCACAGTATTGAGCGTTACAGTTGACATTTTACTGTCAAATCTTTGTGGGTTGGTTCCCGTTTGCATAACTACGTCCAATTATTATTCGGTAAAAGAGTATTTTCTCCAATGGACTAAACAGAAGCACGTGAGACTCTTCTGTCAAGTCTTTGGACAAATCTCAAAAAGCTTTAAAAACCTGTATTAAAATTTAGGCTAGCCCAAATAGACGTCCAAAATAAAGTTCATAACAAAAGATTTTTTTTAATCATATTATTTTAAATACGGAACCCTATATGCGCGAGTTTTTGTTACATACGAAAGTTAACGTTGGAAAAAACGTGCCGTGCAATGCCGTGTGAAACCAGCTTAGAAGGTCAGAGACATAATTAATTTAGCTATCAATAAAATTACATTTTCTTTTGTTTTAGATTTTAGATATTACGGAAGAAGTTTAAGAATACCCGTATTTCCCAGATACGATCAAATATTTCAATGTGAGTTTAACTTTATTTTGACCCCATGGTTGGTAAAAGCATGGCAGTCACAGCCGCTGTGACTAGTAATTGAATTGGTGAAGATAATGTGTTTTTTTTTTCAACTGGTTACCCTTCTTTTCACGCGATACTATAATTTCTCAGTTGCAGGCATGCCTAGTGATATATTAAAAATATACTATTAGGAAAATAGTTTTATTTATTTACCCCAATTCTCAATTTAGTTTAAAATCTCCTTAGTTGAATTATCGATTATTATTGGCACAGTGAACCAGAATGTGCTCTCGCCTAAAGTTGGCGTAGCAATCATGCCATCCTTCTCTAACTTACCATATGTTTGAGAAGGATAGCAAGCCTGCCTCGCTCACAGATTATAGGATATGTGGCCTCGCTCAACATCGATGAGAGCGTAATGCTAGCATAAAGGAGCGTCCCCGCTGAGAGAATTCGCGTGTAATGAGCATTGGGTGCGAACATCGATTGGGGTGTAACCTTTGTAGCTCTCGGCTCAACGTCCACACCACTCGAATATTCACGCGAATGCTCGCGACGCGAGTGGTGACGCTCCTTAGTGTAATAAATATTGTTAAACTGTGGCATTTGGGGTTAGTTAGGTACCGCCAGAAGTGGCCAGAACGTTACGTTTCCGTACACATAAAGTTCTAGTTCATATTAAAATTGGACTACTTTCTTTTTCTTTTACGTAACAAGTTGAGCAAAATAATAAATAAGCCCAAAAAATCTACATTACAAAAAAAATAATGTTTTAAACTTAAAACATAAAAAACTTTCGAGTAGACGCCACACCGCACGAAATGTTGATTAAAAATGCGTCTACTCAAACGCCGCAATCGGTCAAACTGTCAAATATGTATTTTCTATCGATCCGTGTTTCCGAACGTTTATTGAATTGTCAAAATCCAATTTGTGCCGTCCGTTTGTTTACTTTCAAAAATAACAAAATTATGACTAAAGTTTCGCGATAATGACAAAGCGGGTACAGTATTTCGGGACGGTATTCTTTCTGTGCTCGCTAACATATTTAACTAGGGTTGTGTTGACTGAGATTTTCGAGGATGAGACCGCGCAAGTTGAGGAGTGGTTGGACCAAAACGATCTCGGCGAATACAAGAAGTTATTCAAGGAATATGGTAAGTAATTGTGCTAATTAACTGCTTGCGTTGCGGGGAGTGGCGTCAGGCAGCCGTGTAGTTGTACAGTCATTCCCCGTTACACAATTTACTTATTAATTCGACCAATCGCCGCGCCTTAGAATGACACTGTTGTGACATTACTAGAAGGGGAGGGAAAGTTATTTGTTCACTCTGAATAGTAATGAGACCGCACACATTCCTGAAGTAAATAAAGTGCTCTGTTGGACTAATTGGACTCGTACTTATGGAGTTTTTTTTTGTTATGTGCATTTTTACAAAATACATATAATGCTTGAGTGTTCTGGGCGTGTTTTTCGAGACTAATAGCAATCAGCTTTTAAATTAAATGACATAGGACAAGTGTTAACAGTATTTTGCTTGTAAAAATTACTTTCCCTTTTCACCTATCACTAATACACTAGCAAATATCTTAGCATAATTGAGCAAAACGTGGTTACAGAATTATCTACAAATTATTAGAGTTGTTCTACGCCTACCACTTCCTCCCCTACTCCCACTCTGTGAATGAAGGCATAAGTTTATGTATGTGTAAGTTTCTTTATCACTATGGACCCGGAAACTCCTTATAATGCAATAGTGTACAGACCTTATTTATTCATTTCATGAAAATAATAATACTGGAAAAAGGGACATTGAAGAATTGAGTTCACTACTGATTAATTTTTGGTATTTATACTAACCAAATTCATGATATTTGTATATGTTTAATCCTGTATCAAGCTGTAACTAAATACATGAAAACACTTCATTAAATTAACCTCAGCGCCTGGATCATTTTTCCTTGAATGATTTGAATAAATGGTGCAGATACTTTGTGTACACGGTGTGTACGTAGGGCAATATAGGCACTCGACAGGTTAGTTATCAATATTCTCAAAAGTAATCATTTGGTTGCATTGTGTAGTCACTCTTGTTGCCATGACAACCTAGTTACAGCACTCGGTGCATTCATCGCTACTGCCTGCCTGTCTGGTGGCACTGTCTGTCTTGAACTCTTTTTTTTACTTGATGGTTGAACATAACTCTAATTTTACTTTTAGAACTTCAATAAATCAACATACTGACACTAGTTATTAGAAAATATATAGGGTATGCCTGATGCATGGGACTTTTTCAGGGATAATTTTTACCATTTTTTAATTAATGATATAGCCTGCAGTTTACTAACTACTTTACACAAAATAATGTTGTTTCACATCTGGTTTTAATATAAATAGGAAAAAATTACTAAATTAACTACAATAATTTATGGATTGTCAGTGTGCCCTATAAAATTATGTAAGTATTTAATTGATCCAGTTTGTTGTTTGAATGCAATAACTAATAACCTTGATTTAGGATTTTCAATAACTTGAAGAGATACAAATCTTTATTGTACAAATTTAGAATGATAAAACGAATATTACAATAAAAAATTACATTATTAAAAATGTAACTTTAGGCTGGATCCACATTATAATCATCTGTCATCTGGCTTATAATATTATGATTGATTATGTATGCGAAAGGAACTCTGTTTGTTTGTTTCACTTTCACGACTTCACCGCTTGAAACTTAATGAAATCCCGAAATTTAGACGGTTCCCAAGGCAATAGCGGTTAACGACTTCTACTCCGACGGAGTCGCGTACAACAGCTAGTATGATAGAAAACTAATTATATTGCGCGAAATAAGAAGGCAAAAGATAATACTGGGAATGCACTAGGTACTCACGGCGTCCTACAGGTTCTAGCTCAGTTTCATGCTCCAGAGACCAGAGGAAGTATTTATATTAGGGGTTTTACGGAGCTTGTTTTATCGGAAACGAAGTCCTGCTTGATGATCTTTGCTAGTGTTGGGATGTTTCCGGAAACATTTCGAAAAGGTCGAAATATTTCCGGAAACATTGCGGGCATGTTTCCTAAAATGGAAACATACCAAATATAACAAAAATTTTGTATGAAACCAAATATTTTTTATATAACGAAACATTTTCTATTTTACCATGTACGTATGTTTTAGTGGGTACGAACTCCTTAGAATGTCATTTCTATATATTTTTCTCTAAGTTTCCAATAAATTGCGTATATTACATGGAAAGTTTCATTGAAAGTTTCCAGAAATTTCGAGTTAGAAATATTACCCTAGTATATTTTAGGGCTTAAATCTTTTAAATGAATGTAAACATGTAGAAAGTAGTACTAGTATACTTAACCTGATGGTGAGAAAATGTTTATATAAAATTATAACAAAATAAAAAAAACATGTCTGTATTAATTGTATTTATTTTCGTTTATAGCTGTTAAAAATCAACAATGTATATAATATAATAATCAACCATAAAAAATAAACTATTCTTATACATTTTTTAATGATAATATACATATTATAATATAGCTATCTTTCAACATATTCAACGTGCGTAACGTAATCAACAAATAGACATTAAAGTGTAGGTAATCATGTAATTATAAACACTTTCAATTAACAGAGTTGACTAATTAAACCTAGCAAAAATATTTAAAAAAGTCTTTGACACTCAACATTATCAAAATACAAATCTAAATGAGATTAAAATCAAGAATATAAAACTAATGTTTTATTTGTATTAAACAGTTTGAAAATATAATATATCTAACACACAAAATAAAAACGTAACTATATAGAGATCAAAATGAACAATATTAATAAAATATCTGTGTTTTATTGACAAAACATGACAAATTGTTTAAGATCATTATTGTAAGTATCTTATTCTTATTTTACTTCACCTACTTTGATTCTTAGATGTACTTTATTTATTCCAAATCTGAATCAATTTTGTCACTGGACTCACTGGCACTGCAATACAAAAAGCCCAAATCTGAATCTGAGGATGAACATGTTTCAATATTAGAGTTATCGTCAGTTTCAAGAGTATTTTGAATTTCTGTGGAGTTGTTGCATATATCCTTAGCTGTTTTATGTGAAGTAGTTAGAAGCCTCCAATTATGTGAAACATAACTAATCTTTCCAGCCCTGTCAGTTGTTAATTTGTTTCTTTTATTTGTGTGTATGTGTGAGAAAGTCGAAAATGAACGTTCAACAGCCGCTGAAGTCGACGGTACAGTCAAAATTTTTTTTGCTATCTGGCCTAATCTTGTTTGGCCAAAAAAACTATCCCACCAGGCTGTTGGTGCCATTTTCTTGGCCATATTATTAATAAATTGTTTACTCCACAAGCCTTCCTGGTTTTTGTACTGTGACAGTTCCATGAAAACTTCACTAACATTTAATGAATTCATCAATTCAGAAAGTTTCATTATAACTTCACAGCCATCTATGTGTTCATTGCTACTTAAAGATTGACCTTTGTTTGATGGGTCCAAAATACAAGCAGCATAATGTATTGGTTTTAATGCGGATTCTTTCCTTCCCTGAAAGTTATTCTGAAGGACTGTTAGTTCACTGTTATCAATTATGTCGTTGATCCTTTCGCTTTCATCAAAAATTTTGTTTATTTCTAAAAAACACTGATGTACTTTATGAACCGAACAGTAATCACCTTCTAAAAATGTTATCCAAGCTGTGATAGGTTTAAGGATGTCTCGGAGTTTTTCGGTTTTGAGCCAAAAATCTTCATCCAGAATCATTACTTTGTGGTGCCTCGTGATCGGAAGGTTTGCATCATTTATATTAACCACTATATTCTGCAGTATGACTTTTGATACTAAAAAAGTGTCTAAGCAGTGGCTATAGCTTGCCCACCTTGTCTTTACTGGTAGGTGTAAACTGACATTAATACTTTTTTCAGTCGCTATTTGCTTATAGATAGCTGATACAATTTGAGACTTTTTAATCGATTTAATTATTTTTACGATTTTCTGCACCAATTTTGACAGAGATTTAATTTTCAAAATGTCTGAAACGTGCAGATGCAACGTGTGGGCCAAACACCCGCTCCACATAATATTAGGATATTTTTGTTCTAAAAGTTTCCCACATCGTTTCATATTTGCCGCGTTGTCTGTTATAATCCCCATAAATTTTTCAGGGTTTAGCTCGTCTATCACTTTAGCTATTTCAGACATCAAATATTCGGATGTGTGTCGATGTGCTTTTGTGTCCACAAACGAATAGAAAAAAGGCTTCGGTGTAAAAATTACAATATTTAGAATGCCTTCGTTTCTCACGTTGGACCAACCATCTGTAGCCAAATGTAGAACTTTAGCGTCACTTATAACGGAACCAATATGACTCTTTGTTTTATTATACTCGGTATCTAGGAGAACAGTTGACATTCGCTTCCTAGATGGTGGTTTGTAGTTGGGATTCAAATGATATATAGCGTTTTTCCAAAGAGGGTGCTCTAGCATTGAAAGAGGCGATCCTGTGACGTATACTGCTTGAGCTATAGCACTACTGATTGTTTCCTGAAATAAAAAAATGTCATCTTTTAATTGTTTTTCTATTAATACTAAAACGTAAGGCATCACTACATACTCGTAGTATAAAACAAAGTCGCTTCCCGCTGTCTGTCTGTCTGTCCCTATGTATGGTTAGATCTTTAAAACTACGCAACGGATTTTGATGCGGTTTTTTTAAATAGATAAAGTGATTCAAGAGAAAGGTTTATATGTATAATACATGCAGAATATAGTAGAGAAACTTACGTCATCAGACGGAGATGTAGCTTGATGCACGTTAGTGCTAGAAGTTGCATCGGAATCTGAGCGAATTATTGTTAAATCATGGACTCCATGATTTTTGTGAGCACCAGCAGCTGCAGTATCAAATGAGTCCTTTACTTCTTGTGGGCAGTTTTTACACTTAAGTAGGTGTTGTTTCATACGCGTAGCGTTTATTGTCTGATACTGTAAATCACAGAACTGACACACTTGCACATCTTTGCCGAGCACTTCTTTCTTTTTAAAATAGCTACGAACAAGTGACTGAGGTTTCATTGTCAATCGTTTGAAAAAATTATATAACACGCGACACGACCAGGACACGATGATCAACAAGACTAGTAACACTGAGTTTTGGTGCGAAACTGAGGTGAATACATTGCTCCAGGACGATAAACGACATTGCAGCCTTATCTCACACTCATTCTCTCTCTTTCTCTCTTTCCCTCTCTCTTTTAGTGCCTCTCTGGCTCACCACACCACGCGTCCCTGCAACGTCGCACGCATGCGATGACTCAAAGAGTACTAAACTAACGTTATTCAGACACCCAAGTGCGAAAGAGAGGTAAGGTAATACTGGAGGAATATGGTATTTTTAACGGTTTGCACGTCGTGGTCATGGTACTCATAGTGCTATTTAGCTGAAATGATTTTATGAATGTTTATTTACGTGTTTTGACGTGAATATGTCTGAATTTGCTTTTATAGTGGGAGGAAGATCACAAAATCAGAGGATACAGTTTGATGTTGCAACTACATCTCTATCATCTCCATCCAAAATTCAATTACACCACTCGAGAGCTGAATAATCAAAGAATTCGATACGAAGAGTCTTACTTCAATACTTGAAACAACAATAAAAACGTTAAAATGTTCACAAAAAAAACAAAACTTAAACAAAGTATTTTTAAATAAATTGTTGAGATACCAAAACTATGTTACTTGCGGTTCTAAATGTTAAAATAAACAAAAATTGTTAACCATTGGCATATTTCTAGGAAACTTACTTAGAAACTTTCGCTGGAATATATGGAAACTTATAGAAACTTACCGAAATTTATGATTTTGTTCAAATGTATGCAAAGTATATACTTTTATTTTATGGTACTTTTGTACAAAAACATATCTTTTGTAATATTTCCTAACTGTACTATAGTAAAATTATGTTTATAAACATGCATATTTCCGTAAACTTCCGATTCTGAAAACATTTCCGAATTATTTCATGAAACTTTCGGGTTGGAAAGTTTCCATTTTAGGAAAGTTTCCTGTTGCCCATCACTAATCTTTGCTAAGCGAGTCTGCTGTGGACAAGCCACGCCACGCCACGCCAACCACGGCGACTACGGCGCTTTCGCAAACCAAGCTTCTTCATGTCGTGTTGAAGTCACATTCAAGTCCCGTTTTGTGGAATATAATTAAAGAATATACTTACAGAAAATTTAATCAATTCCGGCCCTTTGGGAGCTCTAATTCATTACCTACCCACACACGTCAGGTCCATGTTTTATAAAGCTACAAGTAACAATTTTACAGGTCTAAACTGGCAACACTTGTCAATTGGCTGGTCGTCATTGGTCGTGGTCGTGTCAAATGGAAAATTGTAACCTGTAAATTGTAATTTGTTACTTTATAAAACAGGACACAGGTGGCGCAGCTTCGACTGATTCAGCGTTAATCAGCGTTATCAACGCTATCAGCGTTATGTCAAGTACATATGTTTAAGGTACTTATACAAGCCGCTTGACGGACCCTGGTTCCAAAACGTTGTACGGGCACCTTAGCGCTTGTATTTTGGTTGTCCCATCTTTCAAATTTTAACACGTTCTGTATAACGTGAGATTTTGAATATCCGATGCCAGCTTTACAGTCTCTGAAACTGGGCGAAACGAACATGCCGTCCTTTTCTTACTTATTAATACGTTCCAAAAGGACGGCAATTCTGCCTTGCCTAACCTGGATATGAGTGTAAATATAACATGGAGGAAATCTGGGAGGGAATCATAGAATATGTCAATACAGCGCTGCTAGGAATAGCAAAGATGAACAGAAAAGTAATTCAACGCCGACCTTTGAGCAGTTCAGTTAGGTGCCTACGCACACACACGCAGACACAGCCATGACTGATTCAGCGTCAATCAGAGTTATCAGCGTTATGTCACGCCCCACTAGGGTTGCCACCCGTACTATAATATATAGCGACCCGCCCTCGCTTCGCTTCGGTTTATATGAGTATTCCCGTTCCCGTGGGAATTTCGGGAATTCCTTTCTTAGTGCACCTCTACGGTACCTAAGCTACGTCCCTTCCAAATTTCAAGTGCCTACGTTTAGCCGTTTAGGCTGTGCGTTGATATATCAGTCAGTCAGTCAGTCAGTTTCTCCTTTTATATATTTAGATTGTACTATATTTCGGCTGTCCGAAAGTAAAGTACGCTAAAATATTTTATTTTTAAGAACAAGATAATTTCGAAATTAGAGTCTTAAAATATGGTAACATAAATAAATTTTGGTCTATAAAGACGTTTCTGGATGACAAAATGTTATTGAGAGAAGCTAGTTCGAACAAAAAATGTCTTTGTCTGTACTGTATTTTTGTTGTTTGTACTATATTTTTTGGTCCTATAAGTCACCATATACTATATATCTTGATAAGAAAGGTGGCAACCCTACGCCCCACTATTGACTTGTGCCCGTGCACATTCTTCTGCTCGGTGTACCCTAATTCTAGGATGCTCTACTTGTTTGCTTATACTGTGGTAATAGAGTTATTGGTTTATCCCGTAAGGTCCCTCGGGTGCCGTCTCCAATAGTAACTACGAGTAGGTAAGATCAGTCACAGCGAAGTCTTTGGGGAATAACCACACTAGACGTCCAAAGAACACTGCTACGGCTTACCCCATAGCGCGCGAACCATCCTAAATCTATGGCTTACCCACGCATTAGTCCCAGGAAACTGTCAGAGATACGTCACAAAAACCGGTGAGATTGCTCCGTTATCCGCTAAATAAACTTAATTACCTAACTTATTTAAAAACAAGAGCAGTAGGTAAGCTTTGTGATGTGCAAATACCCGATTGACGGGAGCAAAAATGTACCAGTGCTAGTGATTCATTCAATGTCGACTAAGTTTATCGACATCGATAAAAAGCAATTTTTAAGCATCATTATCAAGTAATGGCCAAGTTTGAATGCCATTTAATTACATGCAAACCTCTTTTATTTATACTTATCGCAACGAACGGTATCTGATATTGACTTTGGACTCGTGTCACTTTTGACAACCATTGAAATTACATTGACTAACAAATTCATTCAGTACGGTCACGAGCGTTAATTTGGGACCCATTTCAAGAAAAATATGCTTGAAGTCGTCAATGTCATTAGAGATGTCAAGTCATTGTAACTTTTAGGAAAATTAACCTTATTGTTGTAGGATGTCAGATTGACTTTGGATCTAAGGTGAATACCAAATTAAATCTCGTGACTGTACAACAATATTCTTTAGCATTCCGACGATTTGAGAACCTTTTTGTTTTTTTAAGTTGGGTAAAAAATCCTCGAAAGAAAAAACATCGTTTATCGTCGTGGAAAGCTGATCATTCAGATATCGAAGATAAAGGTACGACTTATTGTATTATTAATAAGTATGAATATTGAATGTATATGTATGTATGTATGTAAGGGTCAAATCAAATCTTGCAAGTTAAATTTGACAAACTTCCCGTTTTCCGATGAAGCTAAAAATTTGCATACGCCGTTAGTTAGTTCTGATGACAATAGAATAATATAGCACCATCGAGCTGGTCTGATGATGGAGACTCAGGGTGGCCATAGAAACTCCTAAATTACACATGATAAACCCATCGTGTTAGGGAGTTATTAATATTTTTTGTTAGGAAATATTGAACGGCAAAATCTGAAAAATATCTTAAATGAAAGCACATGTTTAAATATAAAATTGGTTCATAAATGTTGTTTTATATTCGTTGCTCGCTCACAAAAGTTTTTGCTGTACAATGCTCTTGACGTGCTCTTGAGAGCACTTGACGTGCATCACGTGCATGTATGTCACATCATCACTATCGTAACCTAATTGGCCCACTCGCATCACAGACACCGGCGCGGCTTAATTACATCCTTCACAATAACCCACTACCACGAGATTACTATGTAATGTGATTTAAACCCTATTATGTAACTTATGCAATAATGGCTTGGCTACATTCATGTAGAATGGGGAACTCGAGTTAAGAGGAAATGCGACCTGATTAAGAACTTTGCTATGTTCTGCATTTGATGTTGAAATGGGAAGCGAGTTATTGGGAGCGAAAGGAATGATAACCTATAGAACTGAGTGGGTTTATACAAGCTGTTATTTAGCTTTACTTACACGTTGGTTATATATTCTATTCTATTCTAATTTTAATTAATGGCTTTCACTCCTGTTAAGGTTGTATTTCGCCAATGTCGAGTTATTTATAGACACTCCCATGAACTTATTAGAGAAATAAGTCCATAGATATCACACGCGAAGACAATTGTTCGGTAAAAGAGTATTTTCTCTGATGGACTAAACAGAAGCACATGGGGTTAGCTCCACGCGCTTCTGTCAAGTCCGTTGGTTATATAATCCCCTTAAGTATCGGTGGTATAGCTATACAATGTTTTGTCCTTATCTGTCAAATTCAAATGTCACAATGGCAGATAAGTACAAAACATTGTATAGCTATGCCACCTTTACTCAACGTTTAAGTAAAGGGGTAAATATTTAATTTCAAACCAGTTTGTGTTATCGGAATGGCTGAAAGTTGGACAGCATAATATTAATCAAGGCTCGGAACCGGCTTATTCCGGTTTTGCTCCGAACTTTTCTAGCGAACGCGGACGTTTTGAGAACTTAATTTTAACCTCAATTAACTGATTTGATCCACGAGCGGCGAGTAGAGAAACCAACACGTTGCAACTTGTTTTTTTGACTTGTGACGTGAGAACGCGCGCGGTACGCCATTTGTTTGTTTATTTTACGGTTAAAAAAACCGGTTTATGCAAACGAAACCGAAATTTAAAGGTTTTCTCGTCAAGTTCATAATAACGGTTTGAAGATTTAACCGGTATCCAAACCCTGATATTAACAAGTATAATGGAAAAGTTGTTGCGCCTTAAGCACATGTAACGTAGGGTAGGTTAGGTATGTTAGCAATCACAGTCACGTAAAGAGTTCCGAACTAACATTACATAGGTAAGTGTAAGTATACGTTACGTATAAATAAGTTGGTAGGTACGTTAACTTTACTGATGTTGACGAATGTGCAAACATATTGCGGAATTCCAAATCAGAAAAGTGTAATTTGTACTTTTATGCCGAAACCGCTTGCCAGAGGGACGTCTTTAAGTAAAACTTTGATTCTTCATTGAAATATTGGAAAACATTTCTTCAAATTTGTCAGCAGAAGTTGGTGTTTTAATTTTTCTGAAGCGAAATCTCTTTCGAATTCTGAAATAATACGGAATATTTTCCGTATGTAATGTGTTGAGTGCCTAGGAATATTATAAACGCGAAAGTGAGTTTGTCGGTCCGTCTTTTACGTATCTATTTATAACAAGAGCTTGGTTCAAGATAGCTTGAATCCGCGGGGAATGATAAATAATACTTTTTATCTCAGACAGTTAGATTAATCCCGATGGAAAAACGATAAATCACTTCTTCACGGTTGAAGTCGTGGCGTCGTGGGCAAAATTCAGTACCTATAATATAATTCTGTAATGCGTATTTATTACCTGATAGAGAATGCCATTTTCCGAGTTAATCAAACTTAAATATATATAATTAAAAAAGGAAATAAGTGGAAAGAAGTAGTCTCTGCCTACCCCTCTGGGAAACAGGCGTGATTTAATGTATGTATGTATGTATGTAAAAAGGAAATATATTTAAAGGTAAATAATACTGTGTCGTTACAGCAGTGAGTCGGGGATTGTTCATTGCCAGCAGTAGTCATCGATGTCTTCCAGGATGGAGAAGGGTAGGTGTTACACGAGGGTTAAGCTGAAAACCAGCTATGTGTCTCTGTCTGCGCCACGCTGAGTTGAGTGTTGAGTTGAGTTTGTCAAATAAATGTTATAAGTGTAAGTTTGAAAGACGGCCCGTGAAATGATCCGACACATTTTACACGAATGTATAGGTAGCCTGTGAGTATGTTTACCCTCTGCATGGTAATAAAAAAATATCCTCAAAACAACTGAGCATAATGCATCGCCGTTATTTACCCACTGCTAATAATAAAATTTCCCACCAAAACCACAATGAACCTAATTAATTTCCAATAAATATTCACCCTAATGAAAACGATAACAATGCGACAGAATAGCGATAATGCCAGTGTACAGGCGTCCCGGTACTCCCGGTCCCATGGCGCCTCCCCCCTCACGAATTGGGGGTGGCCGCCCGGCCGAGCTTGGTCGGAACAGTCTCGCCGCAGAGCTCACGCCGCGCAGACGCTCGGCACGCTCGACGTAACGCTATACGCGTAATGTTTCAACCCCTTAATTAAAATTGTTTGTATGTGAATAGAGTTGAGCTTCAAAATGTGGCAGTTTGAGGACTCGGAGATATGCTCCATAGGCATGATCCACCCGTCGCACAGCCGGCATTCTGGACTATCCATGCTGTCAGGTGTATCTCAGTTCTCAGGTACTTTTCAACCTTTGTCTTCAGATTTGGGATGAGATGATGTTGATTTGTATGATTTGTGGAAATTATGTAAAGATGGGTTTTCCTGCAAACGTTCATTTGTTTTCACTAGTTAACGCTGAGGTGTGTCTAATACAATTGATGTTGTATTTACATTGTGTTGAACGTTTTGGCGGAATAAGCCGGAACAAAGTTATGACTTGGACGCCTTTGTTGTTATTACAAATTAGAATACTAGGTTTTCTTAGTGTTTTCTTTCTTTCTTTCTTGGGTAAAAATATTAATAAGCTTAAAACAATAAATGATACAAATACTTCGAATCAAATTTTAGGAAATTTGCGCTATTTATTCCATGACCGATTCAGCGATGACCTTAGATTAGAAATCATTGTTTAAAAGGGCCTTTTTCTAAATCAAGTTCTAAAAACATTATGAAATCTCTTGAAGAGTGCATTGTCGGTTAGATAGTTAAAATATTATCACATTATGTATGACTGTTACAGTTTCTACGTATGTCCCTTTTCTCATAATCATCATCAGCTTACAATGTTCAATATTCCTTTGTTGTCTTTCAACAACATCAACTCCACTAAAGCATTGTAAAAAGTAAATTACCACTGTTTTCAGCAGAGATGGAGAAATAAAAGCAAGTGCAACTAATTGGCAAGTGCACTCGGGTCATGAAGTTATCGCGTGGTGCAAGAGAAGGGATTTGACCGGGCGGGCGCACTGCACTCGTTCTAAGCCAGTGGGCGCACTGCACACGCTTGACGTGTTGAATCACTGGAGATCGCCAGTTGTGGCACTGAATGCTTTCAAAGGATACTGCTAAGAATATCGTATTCTGTTCAAGGAGTAGTTTCAAAGAGTAGCAAACGACTTGTCATTGTGTTTTTGATAGAGGTGCAATTTTTTAAATCGTATGCCCGATACTGTTTTTTCAGTAAAGTAATAATGCGAGAAATTTATTCTTCATCGTTATTTTTCGGTCGTTTATTCCTCTTTGCATGTGTTCTGAAATATTCGTCCACATTCTCTTCCAAGAATTAGATTCCTATTCCTTATCTTGACGTTTTCACGGCTCAACGCCTCGGCTTACCGACGCGAATTTTAGTAAACAGATAGTTTATAGTCACACAAAAATTGGAAAGATCTCGAGAGAATGTAATTTAACGACTTTTACGCAGAGTCCGAGTGTCATATAGGGGATACAGATGGGTCATTCGACCCTTTAGGATCTTTTGTGTAATTACCCTCTTACACACTTAGTTTTTCGAATTTACAGATTTCCTCACAGTGATTTTCCTTCACCGTTAGAGCATCGGATAGTGTTCTTTAGATAGAAAAACTTGTTGGTACATGGTGATTGCAGAAGTTCGAACTCTGTACCTTACGATCACGGGTCGACTCCCTGAGCCACTAGGGCACCGACGCTCTTGAGCATCGCCCTTAGTTATGTCACCGAGTTAATCAGTAAAGCATCTATCTCAGCTTGTAACTCGGACCAGTGTCAAGTGTAGCCACCGCTCACAAAGCACTTGGAACTAATTCAAAAAGGTCTCCGTCCACTGCACACGGCCTTCGCTGAGGCCTTTCTCTGTGCCAATGGCGATTGGCACGTGTGTGGAACCTTGAGATAACATTATAGGAACCAGCTTTGGCCTTTCAGTGCCCTTTTTTTCAATTTACTTAAAAGAAAAGTCAATTTCTGGAATCGTTGCTTTAGCTCTATGCTTATGGTTTAAATGGTTAAATCAGTAACTGGTTTGTATAGAGCATTTTGATTAAAGTCTTTCCTGATGTGATTTTTTATGAAAGAAAACAGCTACATTTAAGTGGCGCCCAACGAGGGGCTACTATCAGTTTGTTATTGGTACGAGTACCTATTATAGTTACCATTATGTCCATTATACTTAAAAACGAGCAGGTTAAAATAAAATATAATATATACATTATGTCACGACACTGACAAATTGTCTTCGGTTCTTTTTGAATTTGAATTTTCTTGTATTAAGTGGCGCCCCAACATCTTGCATTAGGGGCAGCTAAATATTTTTTTTACTATGTTATCAGTATAACTTCTTTAATGCTTCATAGATAGTCGTTAATTTGGAAAATGTGTAGTTTTTTCCTTGAAACTTCTGGTACTTTGACAGTTCACATTCAGTAACACATTCTTATGTTTAACAGATAACTAAATCTTTATTCTTAACTTCAAGTAATACTCATAATCTTAAATTGCTCTCTTATCGCTCCGCTTACAAACTTAGACTCAATGTATGTAACCAAGATTTTAATTAAGATATTTGTTAGTTTTAAATTTACTGGCGCACAACGTGGGGCGACTAACAATTCGTTTTTAGTTCATTTTACTCGTACTAGATTGTTTGCACTATATGACTTTTATAAAAAACTTGCCATTGTAATAAAAGAGATTCATTTTCATTTTTAATATATTTGGTAAAAATCTTACTTTTATTACCTTTATTTTATTACTACCAGTTTTATTACCGGCCTGCTAGTAATAAAACTGGTTATTTAACTTACTTTTGTTTGAATAATTGGAGTTTTTGAACACCCGCATAAAACATTTTATTTTCTGCGAAAAACAGAATAACTCGTAACGCGGATGGAAAGATATGAAATTTGGTATTATAACTGTAGTTCAAACAAATGTTGAAAGTAAAATACAAATACTGTAAAAAAAAACCTCGTATTTAATGAGGGTTTTAACCTTTTGAATGCCAACTGAGAGTCGTGCCACTGACGCTACCTTCGGCCACAGCTGCTCTTAGATATCATAATACTCGTATTGCAATATCACCGGGTTTACATACGTGGTCCAAATTTTAGCCCTTTCAATTAACCGGAACTGGTTTAAAATTGGTTTGCAATGTTGACGTACAACTTAAATACACACGAACAGTGCAAGTTAAATAAAAGCTTGTAAAACGAGAATTCGTTTTGTATGAATTAAGTTGTACGAGATAGCATAGCAAAAACACACACACGCTTTGACGTGTACTTTATATGGAGGATCTCAACTACGAGTACTATCTTTTTACTTTCATTATTTTGGAAACCTAATTTCGGAAGCAGAAAGCTCCCAGCGTACACACAACACGCAATGTGCCATGCAAATGTCTCGTACCATACCACGAAAACATATCCCTGGTTCTCATTATAGCAAAAAACTAGAACATGAAAGCCTTATCAGCAAGGACTTTACATCAGCATTTACGACCGCCCATCCCGCACGTCAGAAGCCATTTTCGGAAGTTTATAGGGTAATTTCGCCGTGATAGCGGATTTTCCAATACATCATTAAGTTGTGACGTGTACATGATATTAGTTCGATCGGGCGTCGTTTAAAATGAAGGATGGTCGTGAATCTGTTCTGAAAAATATTTAAATTTTCGTTTTAAGCCAATAAAGGTTGTGGCTGCGGCCCTGTTTATACCAGACATCGGCATCTGTATTTATACCTCAGTAGCGACTTTAGAGGGGAGCTATATAGCAAAACAAATCGTTCATTGAATACAAAACGGACACATTCCAAAATGAGTCAGTGTTGCATTTTAAAATTAGAAGCGATTAGTATGAGATTTTTAATGCAACAGCAAATTATTTTGGAATGTGTCCGTTTTGTATTCAATGAGCGAAATATCGACAGGAGACATAAATTAGAGTAAATTAACAATATAGGTGTATTAGTTAAAAGAAACGCCTTCCCCCTTAAATTAAATTCTGGATCGGCCACTGTAGGTCAATGAACCATTAATAGAGAATCAAATATACTTTAGCTGAGCACTGTGTTTATGATTCCTGTTTTTTAACTATCAATCAATGTTTTTTAAATACTTTAGAAGTTGGTGGAAATCATCACAATTCCTTCAGGTGTTAAGATTCGCATCTCTTGCGCTCATTATGTCTCTGCCATAAATACAATAAGATATAACCACACCAGTTTTTTTAGTTCACTGTGGAGGAGTACGCCATTAAAGACAGTTATTTTTTGTAATTTATAATACCTATTTTGCCAAGACTATAAATTAAAACTTTTTGTAAATCAAATGATCCTTCGAGCTAACAATGCATTACCTATATCAAAAAACAACAATAATAATAAGTCTGCCTAGTTCACATTTATAGCAGCTGGTTTTGTAACAAAAACAAAAACCCCTCTTGCAATATCCAGGGTAGGAACAAAGTGCAGCGGTGTCTGCCATTAATGCAAGTGTGGCGCTTAAACGTCACATTCGTTCGGGCTTGGCGCCCACCCAACACGCCATTGCAGATGGACACTGTTATTGCTGATTAACTTGCAGAATATACTTTTACAATATAGTTTGGTTCTAACAATACAGTTGAATCCCCTCAGTCCACTAGCATACATGGGCAGAATCCACCAATTGAGTTGAGTGAACCTTTTGTGGATTCAGATCCGTCAATGGAGTCGAGCGGACTTTATGTACACTAGAATGCATAATAGAGTATGGTGAACCGTAACATTGTCTAGAATCCGTACATTTTGTCATAATTTTGCGGGTGGTAGGACCTTGTGCAGGGTCCGTCCGGATCGCTACCACCGTCTTATCCATTAACCTACCGCCAAACAGCAGTGTTCGCATTGTTGTGTTCCGGTTTGGGGATAAGACAGCCGGTGAAATGACTAGCATAGAGGCATTCCATCTTAGTCCTCAGGGTTGGCAACGCATTTGCAGTCTTAGGATTGCTCTGCAGTCTTGTGAATGCGAATGTCTATGGGTCACAGTTTCCACTTACCATCAGGTGGCCTGTGTGCTCGTTTGTCATCTCTATGCCATAAAAAAAAAAAAAAAAAACTACATTGCTTAGTATACCTATACTATAAGCATAAACTCTTTTGGAATGGTCTCATGGTCATTATCTACGCACAAAGTCTGTTGACCAAATAATCAATATGCATAACAATGATAATCCAGTTCGTTGAGAGAAATAATGTTTTTTGCATTAAATTAATAAACAGAAAAATATAACAGCAAGAAACCAAGATTTTCCCGGCTAAAACAAATAAGACGCCTTCGACGTCAGGGGGGTTACCATGACATACTAAACCAGTGTAGTTTAGGTTGAAAGAAAAGGACAGAGCTGTATAACTTGTTTATGGTTTTCCCTTTCTCTCAACCTAAACTGGTTTGCTTTAAAATCAAAAATCTAAACCGAAATATTTATTCAGTAAATTGGCCACGTACAGGCTCTTTTAAACGTCGGTAATGAGTGAATGTACTAGCGCTTCGGACAAGACCATCATTGCGGAGAAGAAGCGCCGCAAGAGAAAGAGAAGCAGCAGTTATTTTTTCAAACATAAAATACAATCATATTTAAAAGTAACAAATATTAATTATTAAAACTAGTAAAAATAAAAACATTACAAATGTAAGGTCAAATACATTTAATTAAGACTAATGACCAAGAGAACAACATGTCGAGGTCTCTACCTACACGTCAAAAGCCATAATTTTATATGTCATGGAAAACCCCCTGACGTCGAAGGGTAAGCGTGTTAACCTAAACTACCCGAGTCGCTTTTGTCCCGACCCATCTTGCAAGTACGCTTTCTGCAATGTCAACATTCGGCGAAAAACGATTTGGCTAAGTATGTTATACCAAATATATTTTGGACAATAGACATTATGTCAGACAGATGGATCCCAAGTAGAAGAGTGCGTAGTCAAAATCTGCATGATGCCTTAATATGTCTGCGTCCATTGTCCATTCTGTCATATCTTTTCAAGACACTTGCTCGTAAAGTAAGGACCACTTTACTAGCAAGTGTGTTGAAAAGATAAAGTGGGATGGAAGCAGCGTTGCAGCGTTTTAGGTGTCATAATTAGGGTTAGGACTTTTTGTGGCATATCGTGGTTCTAGAATCCATGGAGTAGCTACTTCCTATTTATTATAATACGTACCACTTTGATTTTGACCTTCATTATTTTAATATTTCAAAATTCATTTATTCATTAAACCGTTAAACCAATTTAAATTAATTGTGGTATGGAAGATATCCCTGCTGTGAAAGCGTTAAAACAAGCAAATATTAGTAGGTATATATATACTTTTATTTAGTTTATTTTGAAATATGACAATACTGAAGGTCAAAATCAAACTGTCATGTATTATAATAATTAGGAAATAGCGACTCCATGGATTCTAGAACCACGATATGCTACCAAAAGTCCTAACCCTAGTCATAATGCATCATATGTATGTAAATAAATTATTACCTTCAGCTAAAATACTAAATTGAGCGAAGAGTTAGGTGTCTTACAAAATAGTAAACTTTTTGAGAATGGCGATCTCAAGACATATTAAGAATGTAAAGTAAAAAGCTGATATATTTTTTCATAATTTGTACGTTTATATTAATTAATTGTGAAGATGAAAACAAAACACCGGTTAACACTATGCAATCTTTTTAATTCTCTACCACAGATCTACATATTACATGTCACGTCAAAACAAGATGAAAGTAAATTTAGGCACAGACAACGAGTGGTGCCCTCTGCAGGTCATTAATACGGTTTCTCCTTCAACATACTCCCCCCAAAAGGGCAGGACTGTCCTTTTTCACATCGGGTAAGGGGCAGAGCTTCGAAGTAGTACGTGTAAATACTCCTGACACAGTGCGTACGTCATATGTACGAGTCAAGTGGTCTGATCCAGGATACTTATGTGCAATCCGTCCCAATAACCATTTGCTTGGTGGGAATCTCTGGTCTTTAATGAGTACAAGGTCTCCTATATCAAATTCTAATTTCCTGGTCTTCCACTTAGGTCTCTCTTGTAGTCTTGTCAAATACTCAGTTTGCCATTTTCTCCAGAACACTTGCAACATTTTCTGTATATTTTGCCAACGTGACAGTGAATTTGTTTTATGTGATGTCAAATCTCCCTCTGGTATTGTGATCAACGGTTCGCTTACTAAAAAATGTGCAGGGGTCAAAGGTTCCAAATCATCAGGGTGATCACTTATAGGTGATAAGGGTCTTGAGTTTAAGCAGGCTTCAATTTGGACAAGGAGGGTACTCAGTTCTTCAAAGGTAGGTGTTGCACCTCCAATAGTCCGTTTCAGGTGAAATTTAATACTCTTTACGCCCGCTTCCCATAATCCTCCGAAATTTGGTGATCTTGGCGGAATGAATCGCCATTTGGTGCCTTCAGAATCAAGAAGTGCAGCAAGTTCCTCGGGTATACTAGCTTTACCAATTTTCCATGAGTTGAGTAGTTCTTTGCTAGCTGCGACGAACGTCGTCCCGTGGTCGCTCCACATCTCCTTAACGAATCCTCTTCGCGATACAAATCGTCTAAATGCTGCCATAAATGCTTCCATAGTCATATTACTCACACACTCAATGTGGATGGCCTTCGTCACCATGCATATGAATATGCTAATGTATGCTTTGGTGGATTTTGATCCTCGGCCTGAACTCATACGTACATTTATAGGGCCTGCGAAGTCCACTCCACTGACGAGAAATGGTCTTGAAGGCTTCACTCGTACCTCAGGTAAGTCACCCATAAGTTGCGTTCTCGCCATCGCTTTTTGTTTGAAACAGGGTACACAATTTCTTACGAAGGTCTTGATGGTGTTTCCAGCATTGATTAACCAGTACTTCCCTCTCAAGTAGGTTGTCATTAATTGGGGCCCTCCATGTAATGTTTTCTTATGTGCATCATTTAGTAAAAGTTGTGTAAGTACATTCTGTTTAGTCATTATTATAGGATGCTTTTTCAAGAACTCTATATCTGCATGTCTCAGTCTACCTCCAACTCTTAATACTCCTTTGTCGTCAAGAAAGGGGTTAAGTGCAAGCAAACGACTCCCCTTTTTTAATGGTCTGTGATTTTTCATAGCCTCAAATTCATCTGGATGTTCCAATTGCTGCGACAACTTAATACAAATGGTAAGTGCTTCTTCACGTTCATCATGTGTTACATATGCAGGTAAATTGTCTTTATTGATTTCTTTTCTTTTCAGGTGCAGCCATCTCATACAGTAGCCAACCACTGCGGTAAGTCTCTTCAATGATGAAAATCTCTTTGTCAAGTTCACTATAAATTTTTCTTCAACGTCTGTTGCTGTAATGTTACAACATTTAATGTTTTTTTTCTTTTCCAGGTCAGTGTCTTCTGCTTCACAGGTATGTATGTTCAATTCTCTTTGGTGTAAAAATGTTGGACCTTTTAACCATAAAGTGTTTTCTTTTAGTTTTTCAGGTGCTACTCCTCTCGATGCAGGGTCTGCCGGGTTCTCTTTGGTGTTCACATATGACCAAGTTGTCTTCAAGGTGTTATTTATTGTTATAACTCTGTTCTTTACAAATGGTGTCCATTTTAACGGATCTCCAAGTATCCAAGCTAATGTCACTTTGGAATCAGTCCATGCGTAAGTATTCTCTGTTTCAATTCTCATGGCTGTAGCAACTTGTTTCAATAGTTTGCTTAACAACTCTGCAGCACAAAGCTCAAGACGAGGCAAGGTAAGTTGTTTCAATGGTGCAACTTTAGTTTTTGCCATGATTAAAGCCACATGTACTTTTTCATCTGATTGGATTATTCTGCAGTACACAACCGCGGCATAAGCGGCCATAGAGGCATCCGCAAATCCATGTAACTCTACAAGTTGGTTCGTTTTTGCTGTCCCAATCCATCTCTCTAGCTTCACTTCTGCAAGACTCTTTATTCCATTACAGAATGACATCCACTCCTTTTTCAGGTCTTCTGGTAAGTCTTCGTCCCAAGATAACCCTTTTGCCCACAATTTTTGCATGAAAATCTTCACTTTAACTATAGTTGGAGCCAACCATCCCATTGGATCAAACAATGATGCTATAACAGTCAGAATATTTCTCTTAGTTACTCTTTTGTTAAGTAAAGTATCAATTTTGTTCGCTACTAAGAGTGTGTCTTCATTTGCATGCCAGGTGATACCAAGTGTTTTTATAGTCTCTTTCCTGTTAATACCTATCTCTGTGCTCTTGGCTCTCTTCTCCATCGGTACTGTATCCAAAAACTGTTTGTTATTTGAAGACCATTTTTGTAGCTCGAAGCCTCCTTTTCTCAATACATGTATTAGTTGTCTCTTCGCTTCTAAAGCAATTTCTTCTGTATCTCCCCCGGACAATACATCATCCATATAGAAAGAATTGTTGATAATTTCACGTGCATGTGCATACTCTTCGGTGTTGGCTTCATCAATTGCTATTTGTCTTAGTGTTTTAATTGCCAAGTATGGTGCACATGCTGTACCGAAAGTCACAGTAAGTAACCTGTACTCTTTAATCTCTTCATCTGGACTAAACCGCCATAATATTCTTTGGTAGTCTGCATCTTCCTTCTTTACATTTATTTGTCTGTACATTTTGATCACATCTGCTACAAAACAGACTTTGTACATTCTCCACCTCATCAAAATGTCTCTTAACTCCTCTTGCAGGGATGGTCCGACTAACAGCTGATCGTTTAGGGCAACTCCATTAGTTCCTTTACAGGAAGCATCGTAAACTACTCTCACCTTAGTAGTGTCCTTGTCTTCACGTACCACTGCGTGGTGTGGTAAATAGACGGCTCTCTCATGCTCGCTCGCTCTCTCGTCATCGACTAGCTCCATGTGATGTAACGTTAGGTACTCTCTCATGACCTCATTGTATGCTTCTCTCAACTCTTGATTCGCTGACAGTCTTCTCTCGGTACTCATGAATCTTCTCAAAGCTATTTCTCGTGAATTCTCTGGTAAAGTAGGTATTTCACTTGTGAATGGAAGTGTTACAATATATCTCCCATTTGGATCTCTGGATAAAGTTTTCTCGTAGATTTTCTCAGCTCTTATTTCATGTGGTGTCAGAGTGCTGCTCATCTCTGTCTCTAAACTCTCTGCCTCCCAGAATCTCTCCACCATTTTCTCTAATGTAACATTTAGATGCATAGTCTTGATCTCTCTTTTGCCATTAGTTGTGGAACCCCCTGATAAAATCCATCCCAAGCGTGTTTGTTGTGCTATGGGTGAACCAGATTCTCCTTTAACAACTCCACTCATCAACACGTCTGTGTAGATGTTTACTCCCAACAGCATATCAATATTGCCAGGTGTATGATAAGTCGGGTCTGCTAATGACAAATGTTGTAGATGTGCCCAGTTCTCTCGTTTGACTTCAGCGGTAGGCATCATATCAGTAACATGCTTCACAACAAATGCTGTACACTCTCTTTTAAAGTCGTTGTTGAATCTCGAATAAAGCTGTATGTCAGTCGCATATTTGATTCTAGTAGACATTTGACCGACTCCTGTTACTAGCCCATCAGCTGGTTTTCTGGGTAGTTGCAGTCTCTGTGCAGTAGCCTCGCTGATAAAAGACTCTTGTGAGCATGGATCAAGTAGAGCTCGTACCAATTGTAAACCTTTTCCAGTTTGTATGTTCACTAGTGCGGTGGCCATCAGTGCAGTATGACCTTGTGTTACTAGGTAATTTCTCATTTTTGGCACTTCAGATGCTTCTGTCACTGTGTTTGAAGTATGCGGTGGCACTGTTGCTTGATTGGTTGGATTTGCATAGTGTAGCATTGTATGATGTCTTTTGTGACAATGATGACAGGATACCTTACTCTTGCAGTGAAGAACGTTGTGTTTAGGTGACAAACAATTGAAGCATAACCTCTCTTTTTGGACATGTTGTACTCTTGAGTTCACATCCAAATTTGCAAACTCTTTGCATAAAAACACTAGGTGAGATTGTTTGCAGTAAGTACACTGTACATTTGCAGAAGTTTGTTCGGAAGCTCGGTTAGTAAGAAATGATTTTTGTCTAACTATAACTCTGTCCTTCGATTGTTGTGGTTGTGGAACCATTTCTAATACTCGAAAACGTGTCTCCAAAAATTCTTGAAACTTCAGTAATGTAGGTAGCTCTTGCACAGGTAATGTACCAATCTCTTCTTCCCACTGTTTGCGTGTCTCATCATCTAATTTATTTAGTATCATGTAAATGATGATTATGTCCCAGTTGTCCAAAAGTATGTCATTGTTTTTCAGGCCATTTAAGCATTCTTGTGTGGTGTCTAGCAGCTCTTTGATAGATTTAGATGTTCCTTGAATAATTTTCTTTTGATTAAATAATCTATTTAAAATTGTATTCACTATCATACGCTTGTTATTATATCGTTTGTTCAGTGTTTCCCAAGCCACTTCGTAATTTTTATCAGTTATTTGCAGGTGTCTCAGCAGTTGTTCGGCCTCTCCAGTAATGCTGCTCTTCAGGTAATGAAGTTTTTGAACTTCGCTTAGTGTCGCTTTATTGTGTATTAGCGTTGTATAAAGATCTCTAAAAGAAGTCCACTCATGGTAATTTCCTGCAAATTGCGGTAGATTGACCTTAGGTAACTTAACCTCGTCGCTAAAACTCGTCTCTGCTGCGGGTCGCAGCTCTTGGGTAACATTGCCACTAAATCTCTCTAATATGTCCACTAAGTCTGCTTTAATGTTGATGTACTCCTCTTCACCGTTCATAAATGTGTCGTCTGCAAAGTAATTGTACTTTTGTTTCTCCTCTGATGTGACTAATTTTAATATTTCAAAATGGTTTACTCTAAATTTTTTCCAATATTCGTCTAATGTGTCTATTTTCGTTTTTTGTTCATGTAGGTTAAAATGCACGCGTATGTAACTATTTAGTCATTCACAGTAGTAAAGACGGTATAGTTCGTCAATTCAGCACTCAAATGATGTAAGTTCACTTTATTAATATGTTGTTTCAATCTACTAAGTCCATAACGACCAATTATTCACGGTTTCTTTGACGAAAATAGGTTATGATTTATGCCGGCACGTGATGCAATGTAAAGTTTTTGTTCAATCACTTATTTAAACTCTTTATTTGGTATTGCACATTACACAATGTTCGATCATTAGTTATTTATAAGTCTTATTTATGTAAAATACGATCACTTTGTACTGTAATGTTCTAAGTTCGTATCACCAAAGTCTCATTGTTGTTTTGTTCACCACTCACAATACACTCACTCAAATTGTTTATAAACAGTCACTGAGTTCAATTTTTATCACTATTCGGTTCGATTGGACCACTTTGTACGTTTATATTAATTAATTGTGAAGATGAAAACAAAACACCGGTTAACACTATGCAATCTTTTTAATTCTCTACCACAGATCTACATATTACATGTCACGTCAAAACAAGATGAAAGTAAATTTAGGCACAGACAACGAGTGGTGCCCTCTGCAGGTCATTAATACGGTTTCTCCTTCAACATAATTCCTCGCAAGTGTATTGAAAAACGTCATGTGATATAATGACTATTATTATAGCTTGCTTAATTTTAACGCAGAGGGATGAAGCCATGTGCACAATTTAATAGTGTTTTTAGGGTTCCGTACATAAAATGAAAAACGGAACCCTTATTGGATCACTCGTACGTCTGTCTGTCTGTCCGACCGTCTGTCAGAGCCAATTTGCTCCCAATCTACTGGACCAAAATCAGGTGAAATTTGATAAGATGGTGTAATCCTATGACCCAAATACAGATGTGCAAAGTAAGAGCGTACTCTCATTTGAAAGGCCGGCAACGCACCTGTGACTCCTCTGGTGCTGCAGGTGTCTACGGGTGACGGTAATCGCTTTCCATCAGGCGATCCGTCTGCTCGTTTGCCTTCCTATACCATAAAAAAAAAAAAAAAAAAAAATAATCGGGGGACAAATTAGTAATTTAAAAAATATATATTTGCAGACGTCACCGTGTCACATATCTAATGAAAGGGCTCGTTATGAGGATCTCCAATTTATTTTAGTTATTGTTTTAAAATAAACATTTTTGATTTTATTCATGAAAGAAGACGTAAATGGCTGGGCTCCGGTGCACACAAGTGTGTGCTCTGCTTTGTATAACTGCCAAGTTTTCGACAAGCTGTAATATAATTGTGCTGTAAAACATTGTTACTTTCGCTGTGGGCGTTCTCTGTTTTTTTTTTAAATTGACCCGCCGCTGATCTCCGAAATTAATGAGCCTAAAATTTTGAAAAAAAATACAAAATATAGTTCATTGCTTGTAGATAACAGGAAAACCTATAAAAAATCTAGTAAAAAAAAAACGTTTGTACAGAACCTTCTCCACGCGAGTTCAACTCGCACTTGGCCTTTCTTAAACAAGCCGTGAATATTCCTTGGTAATTTTACGCTCCACGTACGTTTACTTGACATTGTGCATGTCACGTGCTGGGGTGTGATTCTCTAAAAAAACAAAGGTGAACGAATGCACGAGTGATGTCCAAGCGGCGAGATTAAGTAGTCCCGTCAGTGCGAACAAAACACATTGTAGCGCGTGCATTTTCAATTTAGCAGCACGATGGATCGAACGTATAAGGCTGCTTAATTGAAAATGCACGCGCTAAAATGTGTTTTGTTCGCACTGACGGGACTACTTAATCTCGCCGCTTGGACATCACTCGTGCATTCGTTCACCTTTGCTTCTTGAGAGAATCACACCCCTGGTCCTTGATTTCACCCAGATTGTCGCGTGTCCGTCATCTCCACGAGTGTTTGCTAGTTAAATATTTATCCGCCACTCGGGAGGTCGGGGCTCGCCCATCGGAGCCGCGAGATTTATTAGCTGTTACGAAACTGGGGAAAAGGTCGGGAAAACTATCATTCAGCCTGCTATCGAGGAGGCAAATGGATATAGGAAATAGTTTGCAAAATCAGTCGGGAGATGTGTTGGGTTAGTACCGAAACGTCGACGTAAGGCCATTTACATGGATGAAATAAATTGACAGATGCCAAGGCCAATTCAAAGTATAATGCTGCAATATTTAATGGTATGGAAGTACCTTGTACACACAGCAACACATCTAGCTATACACTTCAGAAATCTGAAATATTGCATGAAAGAGAGTCGCACTAGAATCGAATGTTGTTGACATAATACACATATATACATCTCTTTCTTTTTCTCTCTGCTCCGTCTATAATGGTTAGTTAGGTGTTATGTTGTGTGTACCAGGGTCCGTCCGGTTCGCTACCAGTATACTTGTAACTATGGCAAAGCAGCAGGGTTCGCATTTTGTGTTCCGAAAGAAACGATGAATAATATAAATCAACTAGGCTCTATGATATATGACGCCACAGTTTTTCTCTGTGGTCGCTGTCAATTTAGAAACCACCAGAAAGAACTGAAATAATTACCACAATCTTTGTAGTTACCTTTTTAAATTTGTGGAAAAAGTTATGTATGCAACGGTACATAATTACGCCTTAAGGTACGAGGTCCGAGATAAGAGCGCGAGCTTATTTGACAGTAATGGCGGCCTAGTTAAAAATAATACGATAACATGTCAAAAGCGATTTGGTTTTACCGAGTAGAATAAAGCCCTTCGTTGCTCCGGACCAATTAAAGTGCCGGACAAAGTCCGGACTAGAGTCTGTAAGTCCGGACATGTCCGGACTAATCCGGACGGATGGTAACCCTACCTGTAGGTACATTTTATATCTGAGTGAAAACAAGAAATGTGTACCTCGAAGAATTACGTAAGATACCTTTTATCCCGGGATTCATTTGGAGGGAAAAACGTTTTTGACGGCAGTGAAGTGCTGAAATCCAGGCGTAAAAAATAATATATTGCTAATATTAAGTATGAATGCCAAAATATGGTTCGGTTTCTCTGTATTTCATGCGATAATGCAGCAATGGATTGACGTGATTTAGTGCACAGATGTCCAGAGTGTTCCAGAACTTGACATAAATATTCAATAATGAGAAAACCCCTTCTATACCGGTCCTGAATATAGTTTTGACATTCCAACTACTTTAGACGTAATTAAGGCTTTAATGGTCCTGGTAAAAAACCCTACCTCGCGATACACCTGCTTCCCTTGGCAAAAATTGCTATACTTTGTGATTCCAAAACATGATACCTAATCCTCAATTACGGACAATACATTGAAGTAAGTACACCATAGTTCCAAAACATCGACGCATTTAAAATAATAATATAAAAAATAAAATTAAGGTAGTAGGTTTTTACCGCTGGACTATTTAGATACACGATTTCTGAAAATAATAATATCAGGCAAAATAATTATTTATTTTAATTAACAATATTTTTGATATTTGTTAGTAACAATGGTAGGTTGGTTAACTGGTAGAAATCTCGTAAAGGGACAAATTGGCCTTTGTACAGTCAAGGTCACCAATATTTATAGACCACAAAGTCTCAAAAATATGTACATAGACCTTAATACTATGGCAGTAAGGTCTATATGTACATATTATATGATATTTATTTTTAACCTTGACTGTATAGGCACTATCTTGGGCAACCAGTTACAGTTTTGAGTAAACATACATCGTTTTTGGTCGGAAACGTTCGTATTTATCTTGCTTTCTCATTCAGCCATAGTACCCTAGCTACGAACTTAACCGACAAAATTCTATGTATGATTATGAATGTCGTGTGATGTGATTTGCTTACATATTCGTTATGGACATGTAAGCAAATCGATACGCATCCTAGATCGCAATGGCCGAACAACCTGTGGGGGCCGGGTCGCTCGATGCCCTAGTTCCGCTTCCCGGTCGCAACAAGTGAGCCGTGCGTGCGGCCGAGATGAAGTCTGGTGCATGGAGGGTTAGAATAAGCCGAATGTGGTTAACCCTTGAGACAACGGACGACGCGTTTAGTCTGGTTGGTAGTGAGCCTGCCTACGAAGCTAGCAGTCCTTGGTTCGATTCTCGGTATTGGCAAATATTTGTGTGATGAGCGTGATTATGTGTCCCTGTGTCTTGGATGTTTTCTATGTATTTAAGTATGTGCCTATTTTCTATTTAAGTATGTTTATCGTTGTCTAGTAATCTAGTATTTTATATTATAACCATCCAGAATATGTTTTAAAGGACATGGCCCGTTTGTGCCCCAATTTGTACACGAATGAGACATATGTGAAAAATCATTAAATAATTATTAATTACACGTGTGATTAATTAAATCTCTGTACAAGCAGCGGAAAAAAAGTAAATATAAAAAAGATATTGTGTGCCGGAAACCACATGTACATGCCAAACTGTCAAGTGGGCAGTTTGGCATGTACACATACGCGTGCCGGCGTGTTATTGAAAGAGGTGAATCCCTGGAGGCCGTATTACAAATTCTTAAAACTGACAAGTACTAGGCAACGAAAGGGACAGAGCCATATGACATCACTCTGTACCTTTCACTAGAGGACGTTTAACGTGGCATGCGGCCTTTTTGGACTAAAGACTCGGGAAGCAAAATAAAATAAAAAATTAAGGTGGTTCGCCTAAGGTTCGCGCCCTTTTCGCGCTATAGAGCAGTTTTTTTCAGTACCTTTTGCAAAAGACAGAAAGAAAACATACTAAACACAGATTAAAGTACTAAAAATAGTAAAATGAGCATGACTTAGGAGCAGTAGGCCTTTAAAGAGAGATCATTATTGCAGTTTGAGGTGACAGCGCCTTGCACGTTATGATGTGTTTTGAGGTTATGTAAAAAACTAAGTATCGAATTACTTTAAAACCGCTGCTTTATATGTAAAATGACAAATACATATTGAAAGTACATAATTTTCGCTTTAATTTGAGATATAAATGATTGCTGTACATTCTGGGGCACAGGGCCATAGTAAAACGGGCCATGTCCTTTGCATTTGATTTTTATAATCACACCATATTGTACTATAAATAGTTCTTGGTGCTTTATTAGCATTTTGAAAAATAAGACCCTGCGCAATAAAATCTCTTGAAATCTTTTGCTGAAAATCTGTATTAAATAGCCATTTTTAAACTTGATATCTTTACTGTACTGTAAGATCACAAGTTTTTCTCTTATATCTACGCTTCACATGTACATCTACCTTCCGATTACGACTCGACTCCTAATCCTTTAAGCCTAATGCTCCACATGTTCGTACTCATGTCACAATACCCTCTTTACGTGATCCGCCGGAGTAAGTATAGAACGTTGTACGAGATTATGGCCTGGCTTTGCCTACGACTTTGGCCGCGTAGAAGTTTGTCCCTATTCACTGAGGATCTGCTCGAATTTCTGGTAAAAATTACTATGTCCGTTACAGGGCTATAATTTTTCCCTGTAGCAAACTTCGCATTGATCTGTTGAGGTGATAAAGAATAAAGACGGAAAAAATAAACAATACCTATAATCAAAGATAAACAACCGGGCAAGAGCATGTCGGACCATGCACAGTGTAGGCTTCCGACGCTGCTGCTACTAGAGAAGAGACAAAAAACTACAAAAAGTGGAGAAGAGAGACGTCATCTAGGAATAAATGGAGGAAATTTGGGGAGGCATAAATATTCAATACTGGAAAAATAGATGCTCGAGATGATGATACGTTTGCATTACATATACCCGTTTTTTTTCAGTTTTTTTGGCAATTTTTTCGCCGTTATTCAGATGTGTAACTATGCCAATTTACAGCTTTGTAGTATGAGTACCAAGCGTCTGTGAGTTAAACCGCAGTTGGTCTTCGGAACCCTAAAAAGATACGGGATATAAAAATGAAAATAAAATAAATAATTTAATATCCGGGGACAATGTCACACCAATTGACCTAGTCCCAAACTAAGCTCAATGCTTGTATTTTCATATGTATATTTATTTATTGCGATCACATGTTACAACTACACTTGTAGTGAGTTACAGTGAACTCCCGGTTGTAACTTTTTAAGTGTGATGAAATGCTTTGATTAAAAGGCACACGGCAAAGTTTGCGGTGCCGAGGTTTTCTCGGCAGTTTGAAAGCGGGTTGAGATTTACTTATGAAAGGGAGCCTGTGCATTCATTAAGTTAAGGAAGATATATTTTGGAATCGTATAGCCCAAACTAGGATGAGAACCTATTATTAAAGGCCTTGTTCTACAATATTATATGAAGGGTACACGGAAAGAACATGTCATGAGATTTTTATCTCAAAATGTAGTACGTAATGTACTATTCTGCCCTCCTAAATAAAAAGGACGCAAGCCCAATTTGATGGTCAAAGCAAATTGAACTCTGTGACTTAAGAATTAAGATCATTAATACATTCGCGATTTTATGAGACTTACGCCCTCTTTTCTAACGAGGGCAGTATTACTTTCGAGTACATTATAACTCGGTTACAGATATAAATAAATCATAAAATAACTTTTACTTTACCACTTTAAAAACTTATACACGAAAATACTCGTACCTAACGTACGTCATGACATCGTATATAAGTATACTTATCTCAAAAAGTTCCTTAGGTTTGTTGACTTGTTCTTTAACTTAAAACGGATTAATGACCGTTAGTGACATATTTTTTTCTACCAGTCCTCAGGATTTGAGTGTAAAATGGAAATGAAATCGCTTCCGTTTCAAACAAAGTATCTATTTAGGATTATTATCGGATACTTACGTCAATGATATTATCAAAGTAACAGAGCCTCATGTTAACAGTGAGTTTTGTCAGCTTTTTCTCTCTCTGTTAGGGTAATCTCTAATCAAGAGTGAGAGGGATGGGGCATTCGAAATATTCCAAAGTTACGGATTTAATGCCTGCTGCCTGAAGCACCCTTCAATGTGGTTAACGATGTAACGTGCCAGTTTCATCTCTCTGCAGTAAGAAATAGGGGTGGTAGTCGCGCACACGATATTGGTAAGAGGAAAGTCAATGTTTGTTGATAGAATTGATTTCTGGATCGCCTCAGACAGAATGTTGACTTGGATGTTTTATAGTATAGTGAAATCACTTCGAAGTTCCAAGTATAGTTTAAAGTTATGACATCACACTAAATCGCTAAATAAAATATTTGGAGTACAGTCGAAAGCACTATAAGTAGTATCTATAGGTAGAGGTTATCTACACCCATCGCTTCGAATGCTGTGCTGTAAGGAAATGAGATTGTGTTACAGAATGAAGACAGTATTATTTGCGAAGGAGAATAATGTTTATACATAACTAGCGACCCGCCCTCGCTTTGCTTCGGTTTATGTGAGTTTTCTGTAACACCCGTACCTAACCCAGAATCAATTAGACATAAAAACCTTTCTCTTGAATCACTCTATCTATTGCTGAAAACTGCATTAAATTCCGTTGAGTACTTTAAAAGATCTAAGCGAACAGATACCGGAAGCGACTTCATTTTAAAAGCTTTTATTTAACTTGCAATGTATGTAAGTATGTATGTATGTATGTAAGGGTCAAATCTTGCAAGTTCAATTTGACCCACTTCCCGGTTTCCGATGAAGCTGAAAATTTGCAAACGCCTTTAGTTCTGATGACACTATAATAATATAGTACCATCGAGCTGGTCTGATGATGGAGACTCAGGCTGGCCATAGGAACTCCTAAATTACACATGATAAACCCGTCGTGTTAGGGCTTGTTAGAATCGTCTTGACAAGTAGGTGATGGCTCTGCAAAAAAGTACAGTCAGCAATAAAAGCTTGTCCCAAAAATTAATTTTTTGACAGAAACTTATTATACTACTTATGTAAAGAAAAGATAATATGAATATGTAATGTGTAGCATACTTTAATTTAAACTAAGTAAGTACTCTTTATTTATCTACTCGAAATACTTTTAAGTGCCCGAGTTTCGCAAAGGGGTTTATACATATTGCGCGCCTACGTACGAATATAGGATCAAACAAAGAAAAAGATAACAAAGGCCAGTCAAGATAATTATGGTTCATCTATGTGATAAGTCCTTTTAGCTCATTATACAACTAACATACAAAAGTTGAAAACTTTCTCATTTAGCCATAACAACGGCACAATCATGTAAACTTTATCATAAACACCCCGCGGGAAATCCCAGATGCTAATAAAATTACGGGATGTAGGTGTTCCAACTTTGTCAATTTCAGATATCGCGTTATGTAAAAACTTTTCCTCGGGGGCCAAGGTTAACGATACACAGACAAACAAGATTTCTCAATATAGATAACGGGTGCTTGCAAACTTTTTATTACATTTTTTCTTGAAGTGTAGAAGTTTGGAGCATCGTCATGTTTTTTAATGTGTTTATTAATTTCCGATTAAAGAATAAGGGTGGTAGAGGTTTGATCCCCCTGTCTGTCTGTCTGCCTGTAAAGTGAAAGCGGTATTTAAGTTTAACAAAGTTTAATGGAAATCTGTTGGGGGGTGGTTTCTAATTGTCACTACCAATTATATTATATTTTGAATATTGTTTTAGTAGTGGCAACTACTGGGTATCTATGATTCCTACCTTTTACCATATTATGTCATAACCATAGTTCACGGCCTTGAAATAGGGTGTCCCTTTTAAATAGTTTTCAAGAAGGAGATTTATTCGTAAGATAATATTTAAGATAATTATTTGTGCATGAAGAGATTGATGAATGTAGAGGAAGCGAAAGCTGAATGTTTTAGACCGGTGCACCATAGTCTCTGCCTACCCCATTGGGAGACAGGCGTGAAGGTGTGTAAGTATGTATACTTATTTAATTTCACGGGAAAAGATACAATAAAAACAAACGAATGAACTTACAAACTTACAAGATACTTAGTACATTTTTAATTAAGCTTTTTGCTGGAGCTCCTCATCTAAGGTCACGTTTCCTTTATTTATTGTTAGTGTATAGGTTTGTAAAGACGATGCATCTGCTCCTTGCATGAGCTCTGCACCCGTCTCCTTATGGATCAACCGGTGCAAAGATCTTTCTTTATATTTATAAAGACTTTAATTTATTTTTCTCCAATAACAGAAGATTTACTGAAATCATGGCACGGACTCGACGAGGACCTTAATAGAATTAGTCCTCCTAACAAAGTTTGGGCGGACATTTTGATTTGAACAAGAACAATTACAACATGAAGGTTTTTAATGAATTTCATTGTGTAGGTTCCTAATTGTTATTACAGTCTGTTCCAAATTTGATATTATTTATCTACCTAAATAAAAGAAAAAACTAAGTTTCTGTCAGTGTGCAGTTCCAACTTTCAATTATGACCATATTAGATAGTTTTTGCCAAGTATAGGTCGCTAACTTAGTATTCTAACCTCGTTTTTATGTATATGTAAATGCTTTATTAAAATGTTACTATATTCAATAATAGCCTATGACAACAAATAACGTGGCTTTTTATTGGTAAAAAGAATTTTCAATATCGGTTCAGTAGATCCGAAGATTACCCCTTACATCACAAACTTTACTTCTTTATAAATATTAAGTACTTATAGATAATAGCTGTATGAAACTGAAAGGGCCCTGCTATAGATTGTTCACGAAGTCGTTAATTTTAATTAGAAATCGCTATCTCATAGCTGCGACTTCGAGAAGCTATTATAACTCTTCCATCTCTCTAAATTAGTGCGTACTGCTCCTAAAACTGGAGCAAGATAAAAGATTAAGGCGTATTATCAAACATATGAAAAAAAACTGCGACCAAATCTTCCATCTAAATATGTTTATCAGTACCGTGACTGATTGACTGACGCGACGGCAGATAGCGCACAGCCTCAACCGCTGGATCTAGGGAGATGAAATTTCAAGGGAGTATTGGGTACCTTGGGTACCCTATGGGTGCACTAAGGAGAAGTAGCGGGAAAGTAATTCTACGCTCTAAAATAAAAATATAAACTCTAAAATGTTAATAGTGCTCTGACGGTACAAGTTAGGCTCCTCGATTTAACCGTCGGCGAATTGAAAAGCGCGTTGTTTAATAGTCTAATTTATCTTCAAAAATAGTTTCAGTTTACAATATGCTAATTCTAGATTAAAGCTCTTATTCACAGGGTGTTATCGCCGCAACGGTTCAGCGCATCGCGTGCCGCACGGTACGCCTAAATTTATGGTCTCTTTCCACAGCACCCGCTGTAAGATTCTATCTATGGAATTAGCTTTGTTATGGCTAAATAGAACGGGTATTAGAAGCGAGATTTGCGGTATTAGGGTTGTATTATTAATTTATTACTATTTACTTTGATTAGTTCTAAGACTCTGTTGCCGTGTGGTTGCCGGTTTAGAATAGTGCCACCCCATGTCTTACTGTGGAAGTCGTAAGAGACGACTGAGGGATTAAAGGCTTGTAGTACTGCTAGGCGATGGGCTTGCAACCTGTCACTAATATACACATGGTCAACATCTTAGCCTGTTTTGCAAAAAGTGGTTATAGGATTAACAAGTTGTTAGAGTTGTTGGTAATTCTGTAGCTACTATGGGATGAAGGCGTGACGGTATGTATGTATGTAGTTCTAAGACTATTACAACAGCGGGGGTGGGGTTTGGAGCATGCCTGAAAACAACAAATTGTTCAATAGGAGAATACTAGATGACGATATACATATTTAAATACATAGAAAACATCCAAGACTTAGGAATAAGTACTCGTGCTCATCACAAATATTTCCCTATAGGAATCGGACCTCGTACTGCTATAGCTTCGCAGGCAGGGGTCACTAGGTCACTACCAGCTATGCAAAACACTTTTTCAACCGTAAGCGTATTGCCTCAAATAAAATTCGAGACACAAAAATCTATTGAGACGGTATTTGAGTGTCATTGATTATCTTCAATTGATTAAGTCGCACCCTTGTACTAAATTTTATGTAGTACATTGACGACACCGCAGCGTTTAAATTGAGTGCAGGCGGGGCGCGCTTTCGTAGATTTATAACACTGGATATTAAGTACTGCGAGTTTTATATAGGTACTGTTAACGGTTTTATAATAAAATAGAATAGTTTACCCTTGATAATGTAGTGTACCTAACTAATTTTTAACGTTTTCTCAAGCGGCAATGTAAAGAAAAGTTTAACTTAACACTTCTGAGAAGCATACTTGGTCTTAGTTTGCATTTCCTAAATAGAAACCCACTCTCTAAAAATATAGAGCAAGGTAGGTATTATAAGTAAAAATGTTCGCCTGCAATGGCGTCAACCAAAGTTAAACAAAAGATTGTGATAATCAAACTCTCTCGGCCGCTTATTTTTCTTTCACCTTTTTCCCGAGGAACTGCTACAAAGTTCTATCGGAAAAAGAAATAAAAGTTAACAAAGATTTTTTAACATAAGCTCCCGCTGAGCCGGTAGGCCGAGAGCTGGCGGGCATTTGACGGAGGTTGTTGGGTTACGGGGATTTGTGAAACAAAAAGGCAAGTATAAAGAAAGATGTCAAGCTTTAATGTTTGCCAGATTTCAATTACTGAT
Source organism: Acleris laterana (assembly GCA_963966035.1). Classification (NCBI taxonomy): domain Eukaryota; kingdom Metazoa; phylum Arthropoda; class Insecta; order Lepidoptera; family Tortricidae; genus Acleris; species Acleris laterana. The sequence goes on along the minus strand of OZ014447.1, from coordinate 431,185 downwards.
ATTATGTGTCTACCTGTATCTTTTTAAGGTTAATAGAAATGTCATTTAGAACTTTACTATAGGACATTCAAATATTATTATTGATATTCAGAAATCGTTAACCCGAATGAAGATTTATCCAAATGCTACTTCGCCGGGGCTACCGGGTCTACCGTTACTTAACTATGGATACTGTTGATTTATTTCTAATAAAAACGAATAAGCTGTGGATGCGGTCCGGTTGAATGGATATCCTAATTTTTACTAGTCCTAGATGAGTTAGGTTTTAATATTTAGTAAGTAGCAGAATGTCTATCCGTGATTTTCCCCAAATAATTTTGTCAGTCGTGTTTTTCCGCTGATCCGTTTTCTACTGTCGCATTTTCCGCATTTCTTGATTAATTGTTTGGTGTCGAGTGTCGACGGTACTCCGCGAAAGCTAACTGCTAAACTAACATAACCCTAACATAGCTATCTAGCCTATATTTCGACTAAAATGGGAAAATCTGTGGTTTAGAAATAAAAGTCCAGGAAATAAAGAACTGAAAAAAAATGAGAAAAAAATACAAGTCGTATTATACAACTTAAATTTAATCTACCTGTTGTGTATTGGAGGGATTTTTTGAAAATTCAAGTTAATGAATTGGTTGAAACCTTTTTAAAACGGATGCATGAGAACAAATAACGTGGGAGCTCCCAAGCGATACGTTTGACAAATAGACGTCTCCCTTCTAATAACGACAATGTTCAGTAAGACTTTGAAACCAAAGAAACAAAGCAGGTGTACTATTTTACTTATAGAAGCATGTTCTTCTTTCTCAGTCTTACCACAACAACGCCAATTACAACTTATAACGACTGCAACAAAACCTTTAAGTTTTTATTTCTCCCAACGTGCTTCTGCAAACAACCGCCATCCCTCATCTTGGCGCCCAAACGTGGGGCCAAGCAATATTAAACGTAAGCACCTGATACTAAGAAAATCCGTTGGTTTTACACTGACATTCCAAATAAGTACCATGAACAATTTATGAGTTAAAATAAATTGAATCTTCTGTGCTTGCGATTAAGGTAGAAAATCTACTATAAATTATATGTGAGTTACGTCCGTTTTATAAATGAAGTTTAGTATTCATGGTCTATTTTTGAGGTAAATAACATGTTAATCGAGAGAACGTTCATTTATTATTCAATCTGGCAATCACCGAGTTATTGTGTCCTTAATTTCGTAATTAAGCGCTGAAACGTGATTTTAATTTAATGTCGAAGTTATGATCCGGCACGTACTAAATATTCATAATTATAAGATTTGGCCTCATTCTATAGGCGTGGTTTGATTTGCAGTTAGAGGTTTCTCAGATTAAATTCATTAAAATCTTGCTTTCATAATGTAATGTAAATTTTACATTTTGTTTGATGATGACGTTGGAGTAGATAGATTTTCATTAGTGTTTAACATAGATGTTAGCAAACTTCGGAATTTAAAATAACAGCAACGGGTTTTTTAATCCGGTTTTTACTGATAAATTACCGGTAAACCGCAAACCATTTTGGTTTGGGATCAATAACCAAAGCCGGTTTGCCATTTGAACCGGGTTCGAGCCCGGGTTGAACCGGGTTCGACTTCAAGAGTGCTCAATGCTCAGACAATAGTATCAATAATAGATTCGGCTTAGTACTCGTATATAAGTGGTTTATGTGAGTTCTCTGCACCGAACATTGCTCAGGCGATTCTAACTTGACCCTTCTGTAACTGTGTGCTTGCTTGGGCATATCTTGCTTTAGGTTGTTATATTTCCACGCAGCTCCACCAAAGTTTTTAGGTATTTAAATCAGCATAACGCGTTATGAAGGTCATGAGGGTGATAAAAAAAACAGCACAATGGGCCTGGACTAGATTTGGCATATTTAGGCGACTGAGACAACCGTGCGTCAGCCTAAGCGTCAATCCTATACATTTTCATTGGTTTTGGAAGTAGTTAACAATCGCCGAACTGAAATTATCAGAGCCCATATACCGCTCAGAGAATAAATACAATAACTTACTAGAGAAAGAAGTCCATGGATATCACACGCGAAGACATTGAATTGTTTGGTTGAAGAGTTTTATACTCTTGTGGACTACATACATACATACATAAGCTCACGCCTTTATTCCCTGAGTGAGGTAGGCAGAGCTACAGAATTACTAACAACTCTAAAAACTTATTAATAATTCTGTAACCACATTTTGCAGAATTAGGCTAAGATGTTTACCGGTGTATTAGTGACAGGTTGCAAGCCCGTCGCCTAACAGTACACAGCCTTTAGTCCCTTAGTCGTCTCTTACGACATCCACGGGAGGACATGGAGTGGCACTATTCTTACCCGGCAACCAAGCAGGACTCAGCAGGAGGTTCCTGTGGACTAAACAGAAGCAAATGGGGCTCCACGTGGGCAAAGCTCCACGCGGTTCTGCCAAGTCCATAATATTATTATTATTGATAAAGGTTGAATATCATGGTACAAATATATGCCATGACTGAGATCTGAAGCGATATGAATTGTAAGATCAAACAGGATTTCAACCCCGAATTCGATTAATCTTCGCCTAAGAAGCAACTCAGCCAACCGATAACTTATCAAATGAACATGTAACTTTAGAAAGCTGTCATCATGAGTATTCCATCATCAACATTACGAGTAAAGCCCCATGAGTACTGAGGTTGATTTTGGCACATAAGTAAGGTACTCGTTTTGTTAATCTACGGATACTTTTCCTGTCTTAAAATAGGAGCATAGCGTGTAGCACGACACCTTTTGTTTTAACAGACGTGACAGCACGTTCTAATGTTATAAAGCTAGTTGGTAAGCTATGGTTTTGTTAGGGTTGATGTAGCTTACATATTCTATGTTTCAATTACTATGCTATTAACAATGACTTTATGTTGTAACATAATGCTTCAATTACTGTTATAGATTGTTTTTTTTAGGGCTTTGACCAGAGTAGGAAAATTGTGTAATACTATAAAAACCTTCCTACCTTTACATTCGTCGAAAACTGGAAAATAAGACTAATTTAATTCTCAAATTCAATTGATAGAATAGAAACCCAATACTTCGATTGAAAGAAAATTAAGATTGATTGGCATACACTGGCCTAGATTCCGCTCGTCTTATAACAAGTCAATTCCGATAAAAATAGATGCAAACAGTCAGACACGACACAAACAGATGTGTTTATTTGAGGTTAACTCGTTGTGTGAAGGTGTGGGGTTAAGACAAAAGAGGCATTTCAGTACTCAAGCTCAGTTAAGGTATTTGCAGTATCGACTCTACTCTCGATATTGCAGTATTGAAAGGGCATTGAACTTGTTTGAAGAATATTGTCTTTTTTTTTCAGCGGCCTCGGATGATTTTTCGAAATAAACATAGATGTATGTAATTTATGGCGTTTAATAATATCGGAGCCGAGATATTTATGATTTAAGTGTTCAGTTTTTGGTACTCACAGTACGCCCAGGTAAGAATATTAAATATCGGCTCCAATGCACTTAAGAGTATTACATAACATAACATTATTTTGAATTATTCTATCATAATTTACCACTTAATGTATGACTTTTACAAATGACAACACTTTTACCCAAACCCCTTTAACTTCTTTATACAAGCACTCTTACCATCAGATGGCATTTGCTCGTTTGTCTTCTCTGCACCATAAAAATGAAAATAAAGTACTGGAATAGGTCCCGTAATGCCCCATGGCTTTAAAATCACTTAAGCTTTTGTATCAGACACAAATTTCGCTCAATTTAGTATGATTGATTGTTTTACGTTTTATCCTTATTTGATAGACCGCGCGAGATAGGTACACTTCTAGGGTCTTATTTTATACAGACGGTTTCGGATACACTCCAATCTTAGAGGGCTAAGATATTTGGTTGAACAACCCACCCTTCCTACACATTCTGCTGTTCGAATCTTAATAAACTTTTTCCTTCACAGTTAGAGCATCAGGTAAGTATAAGTAGCTTAGTATGAGGTAGATAAGAAGCAGGGACCGGCCCGCTATCCCATTCAAGGGGTTTCGAATGGGTTTTTATAAGGATATATTCAGAAAAGCCGTATCGCTTGAAAGCCGTTCTATTTGCTTACGCGCTATTGATAAGGGTTACCCTTACCAATTAACTATCCAAATCCGCTTTTAAAGCGCTATTTATAAGGGTTACCCTTATATTTGGTTATGCAATAAGAGAGGGATATCAATTTACTGCTGACGATCTGAGGTTTAGCTCTTTAGGCTTCCCTTATGAGAATGGTTAGTTTAATAAATAACTAAGTCATGTATTTCTTCCAAATGGGTTATTCTTTTAGTGGGTTATACTTCGAGAGGTAAGTCTTTTAAAAGCTTAATTGGTGGTCGGGTCCCTTTTTATAAGGATTTTACTTAGGAAAGCCGTATCGCTTAAAAAACGTTCAATTGGCTTATTAAAGCGCTATTTATAAGGGTTACCCTTATCCACCTGCTGCGCTAGGCGTTGGCCTAGTTGGTAGTGCCAGAGATGGACATTAATCGATAAATTTTTACATCTACTAATTAATCCATTAAACAATCAGTCGTCACAAAATTAATCGACATTTTAATCGAGCAAATTTCACAATTAAATCTCGATTAAAAATTGGAACAATCACGCATAGTATATAAATATATTATATGGAGCAGTAAAGAAGCTATAAATTGAGGAAAACTTGAACTTTTTAGTTATTCGACTGATTGTTTCCAAAATCGATATCTGGGGATTTGTCTAGTCTCCGACAACGAACCCGTTGACAGCAGACCTTTAATAACCGTTATTTTCGTGTAACGTTATGTTTCATAACGTGATTTTACTCGAATAACGTTATACTATAACGTTATTTGACGTCATAAATGTAGCGGTATTCATTATAACGTTATCAAACAAAACGCTATACGTATAACGATACTTCGGTTAGCGCTACAATAACGTTATAGACCATCTCTTTCTTACACTCAATTTCACTCACTCCTGACCTTGGTGCGGCTGCGGCTTATGGCGCGTGACATTGTTTTGCCTTGCCGTTGCCGTTGCCTGCTTCGTACCGATGTTTTAACTGTACTGGGTAGTGATAGTGATTCTCTGAACAACGACGGTCGGACGGACGGACGAGTGAATGTCCAAGCGGCGAGTTTAAGTAGTCCCGTCAGTGCGAGCAAAACATATTTTAGCGCGTGCATTTTCAATTTAGCAGCATGGTTTCTGCCGATGGATCGAACGTATAACTAAGGCAGCTTAATTGAAAATGCACGCGCTAAAATGTGTTTTGTTCGCTCTGACGGGACTACCTAAACTCGCCGCTGCGATTTCGCTCGTTCGTCCGCCCGTCCGTGTTGTTTCTGAGGGAATCACACCCCGGTAGTGATTCGGTGGTTAAAAACGGTCGGGGGAACGAGCCAAATCGCAGCGGCGAGTTTAAGTTGTCCCGTCCCGTCAGAGTGAACAAAATACTCATTAGCGCGTGCATTTTCAATTAAGCTGCCTTATACGTTCGATCCATGGGCAGAAACCATGCTGCTAAATTGAAAATGCACGCGCTAAAATATGTTTTGTTCGCACTGACGGGACTACTTAAACTCGCCGCTTGGACATTCACTCGTTCGTCCGACCGTCCGTTGTTTTTAACGCAAAAAGTGCGTGCGTGCGTGCGTGCGTACGTGCGTGCGTGCGTGCGTGCGTGCGTGCGTGTGTGTGTGTGTGTGGCACTGTAGTTCTTAAACGGATAAACCGATTTGGATGCGGTTTTTTTTTATATTAATGCAGGTTTCTTGTCGGTGGTTCTTAGCCATGTTTTATCAAAATTGGTTCAGCCCTTTTTGAGATTTTGCTTTAAACCCCCGCTAGAAAACTTGCTTTCAAATAAAAAGAACCGCATCCAAATCGGTTCATCCGTTTGGGAGCTATGATGCCCGTTATAAACTAACACCCCTCTTTTTATTTATTACTTATTAGCCCCCTATTATTCATTTTATGTTTTTAAAGAGACGTTGCTAGCTAAAGTCATATTGTTAATTTGAAAAAGTTTAAAAAGCGTGAAATAAAAAAATAAATAAAACATTAAAAAACCCCCCACTCAAAATAGTCTGTAAAGGAAAACCTCTAAAAAGTAAAAAACAAGGAGTATTGGCCCTATTTTAAGTTTAATTATAAGTAGGTACTTATTAATATTTTGATTCAAGCGTCGACACGTCGGGGGACCGCTAAGTAAACTAAATAATATAAAAAACCCCAACTACTTAGCCCTTATAAAATACCCAACGTGGCGACGACGCTTGTATCCAAATATTCATACCTACTTACAGACTATTTTTTGAGAGAATAACACCCCTGGACGGTAAGCAGATAAGACGACAAGAAAATGGTTATATCTTATATCTGGCAACGTCGCGCAATGCATGAATCCAGCGCGCCGGTGCACGCGCCAGTCGGCCAGTTACGCAAAATGCCTACCCGAGGAGCGGCAACAGCGCGTAGTTCATAAGTTTCATAACGTTATTATAACGTTATTTAAGTATAACGTTATTAGGATTTCATTACGGTGTAGCATAACGTTAAGAAAAAATATCGATATATTTAAACGGAATTTTGAGCACTAACGAAATATAACGTTATAAAGGTCTGGTTGACAGTTTGAAAAAAAGTAGCCGCCATTTTGATCTTTTTAGGTATTCGACTGATTGTTTCCAAATTCGATATCTGAGGATCTGTGTGGCCTCTGATAACGAATCCGTTGACAGATTGAGGAAAAGTAGGCGCCATATAGAACTTTTGAGTTATTTCGACTAATTGCTTTCAAAATCGATATCTTGGAATTGGCAGTCTTAAGCGTTTTGTGATGCGATCCCTGTAAAATATCCATAGCGTCAAATGGTTTTTCACAAGCGTAGCCATTTGGAACGTCTAAAAAATTTACTTATTATAATATATTATTGTCATTTTAATAAGAGCAGGCGCCTTTATTGGTCACGTAGGACGTAGGACACTTAAAATACCCTGTAGACTGTTTGTTTCTTTCGCGCCGCGTCGCTCCTCATCGCATTCGCGTGGAATTCGCTTTGCCATCAAATAGACCGACTAGACCGTAGTTCGTAGAGCGCGGGCGCCGCCATCTTGCTGGAGTGACGTCATTACATCACAGTGGTGCGCGCACGTCCGTAAAAATGTTGCACTACATAATATGTTTTTTTTTGTGGTAATTTTTAAGCAGTGCTATGTTGTAGTAATCTTTAGATACTATTCAACAAAATAAAAAATATCAATCGTAAAAAAATGAACGGGCGATTTAAAGTTTTCGCTTTTTATATTATTACATCTCGCCTAAAACTTTGTGAATTTATTAGGTGTTTGTTATAAACATAGTTTTTTACCCTAAAATCAACACGAGATCAGTAGATAATTGCTTCGAAAATTCTGCGAAGTGATACGTTCTTTGAAATAAGTGTCCATCCCTTTCTTACAATTGTATATTTTTGATGGGTTAGTAATTTTTTAACAGTCGGTACCGAAGTTAGCCCCTTTTTTAACCCCCGCCGCCGTGTGTCTGTGTGTATGTGTGCGTGTGTGCGCGCGCACACCCGCGCGTGTGTGTGTGTGTGTGTGTATGAGAGAATGCGTGCGTGCGTGCGTGTCTGTGTGTGTGTCTGTCTGTGGCACCGTAGCTCTTAAACGGATGACCCGATTTCGATGCAGTTTAATTTTATTTGAAAGCAGGTCTTTTGGCGGTGGTTCTGAGACATGTTTTATTAAAATCAGTTTAGCCGTTTTTGAGATATAGAGGTTTTAGAGGTTAAAAGCCCCCGATTTAACGGCGCCACATACTTTAAGAGCTGATCTCTTAAACGGCCGAAACAATTTTCATGAAATTTTGCTAAAAACCACCGCTAGAAAACCTGCTTTCAAATACCGCATTTCAAAAACCGCATCCAAATCGGTTCATCCGTTTGGGAGCTACGATGCCACAAACAGACACTCAGATACAGACATAGAGATACACGTTATAAACTAACACCCCTCTTTTTATTTATGAGTAATAACTAACTTAATAAACCCCTAATTAATTTCATGTCGTTAAAGAGACGTTGCTAGCTAAAGTCAGATTGTTTATTTGAAAAAGATTAAAAAGCGTGAAATAAAAAAATAAAAAAAAACCCCATCTACTTAGTGGTCACTGACGTGGCGACGCCTGTTTTGAGTCGGGGGTTTTTTATACATTTATGTGTGGGTGCGATATCGTTTATTTTTTGTAAGAAAATCCTTTTATTTTTCAACTTTATTTGACAGGGTTGATTCCCTGAAATAAGCCAACTATGCCTGAAGTTTGTAAAAAAAAGTTTTTTTTCTATAATAGCTATGTTTTTTTATATCTATGCTGAAGCTGTATGAAAATATTTCAAAAAACCTTCAAGCTTCAAAAAATTTAAGTTTTTAAGTAAATAAAACGAATACCAATATTTTTATATGTGTTTCATTTATTAACTATTGAAAAATGATACAAGCCTATGCCTAGTTAATTGTTTCATAAGCAAAATAAATCAAACTGAGCCATGTTCAAAAATTCGGATTATTTGCCACATAATTTGTCGCCGTTTTATAATTGGAACATTTGACAATTCACGAGCAACAAATCGGCCAAATTCTGTGTTCGCTTCTCTTAAGTTGTTTGCGGCCTCCATAAACTCGCTTTGGGTTCCTACAGAAACAGAGTATACTATGGCGCTTTCTTCAGCATTGTTACTATTTTTTGTTGGTGAAGCTGCATCCGTATTTGTTTCCTTGCATTTAACCGTACGAGTTGCATTATTTTGGGAATATAATTCATTATCTTCCCAATCTTGACTGTATTGCGTATCAAACATGTCAACTGAATTTTCTGCTTTATCTGAAAATTACAAAAAAATCAGCTAGAGTCGCAAAGGAGCAGTAAGTAGCAAACATACAAACATGCATTACCCTCACAACTTTCGTTTCGCCTAGGTTTATGCTAGAAAGTTACATTCCAAATTTCATCGAAATCGGTGTTTTGGTTTTGGCATAAAAATGTAACAGGCAGACAGAGTTCACAATTTGAATAATTAATTATATATGTATAATATTATAATAGTACTTAGTTAGTATTTATAATATGAACATGGCAACATGCGGTATCTATCTAGAATGTATTGTGACGGAAACCTATACCTACCTACTAGTGGCTACTTCGAGTACCTATTTAACCTACATTACATCAACTACATGGTTCCGAATTGATCAAAAACACGATTTTTCATAATTCCGAATGAAATGTTTTGCAAGAAGACTTTATTTTTGATATCACTTATAAATCAAAGTAACGTAACCTACTTGTAGTAATTAAATTACGCATTTATTCTAAAATAGATCAAATAAAATAACATAGCTTTCGTAAAATGAAAACTTGGACAAATTATTATTAACCGGAAAATAATATATTTGAAGTATTAGGTGTTTCCGGCTACTACGCATAGCTCATTGGTATCACATCATAGAATTTATGTTTAGGTACTTACTGCCATAGAATTTTCTCTTTGCTGGTAGGAGGGACTGACTTTCAACTTCATTCTTAACTAAACTTTGTTTGAAATCTGAAACAAACCGTAAATAGATCAATTAACATTTGATAATGTAAGTATAAATACCTACTTTTTGTAAAAACATAAATACTTACTTACCTACTTAATTAATAAGAAAATTAATTGTCAAAACGCGAATTAGCAAAACAAAAATACTCTGATTACATATTACGAAACAATTGACAAAAAATACAGGATCCAAATCAAAAAAGTAGTATCATGAGTATCATGACAATAACTAAGTAGGTACGTATTTCGGCACTTACCCATTCTAGTGTCAAGCCTGCTTTTCTGCACTGCGGAACGCCAAGTCGCCAACTAAACCAATACCTAACTTTACTGAGCAAAGCAGCTCCCCACTTGGAATAAGGATTTATATTTTTTCCTTGTCGCACACATCTTCCACAAAAGGGAAAGTTTTATATTAAGCGCTAAAACGTTAGGGAAACCCTTTCATAGGGACATCAAGGAGAATTACTTATGAATTACCAATTTTAAAGGGCTAGCCTTATCGTTGAGTTCATCATTCGATAAGGGAAAGTCAATCGTATGTGCGGTCAATTGGAATGGGTTACCGCTGGGCTACCTATTTCAATGGAAAGGCCTTTGAAAGGCTACTTTAAATATTATTTATAATATAATTACTGTAAATATTACAAATTAAAAGCAGGAGCCGGTTCGCTATCCCATTCAAGGGATTTCGAATGGATTTTTATAAGGGTTACCCTTATAAAAAGCTGCTCAATTGGTTTTAAAGCGCTATTTTTAAGGGTTACCCTTATATTTGGTTATGCAATACGAGAGAAGAGAGAGCTTCAGCTGTTTAGGTTTCCCTTATGTGAATGGTTAGTTTATCAAATTACAAAGTCATACATTCCTTCCAAAAGGGTTATTCTTTTAGTGGTGTATACTTCGAGAGGTAATTCTTTTAACGGCTTTTATCGGGGAATGGGTGGTCGGGTCCCTGATAAGAAGTCAATCCTGACACGTTACATAACCATGAAGATTTTGACTATTGATAATGTTGACAGCAGTAAACAAATGCTGAACATATCTGCTGCTTTCAATGTTCTTCTAAATATATACAACAGTACCGTAACTGGCTGACCAACAAACCCATAGCCTAAACCGGGTCTAGGGACAGAAATTTAGAGGGGTATTCCTGGGGTACCCTAGGGGTCCACTAAGAAAATATTTTCCGAAAATTGACCCCCAACTGGAAGAAATAGGGGGTGTAACGGGATGCTAATTCTTCATGGTTGTGGAATGTGTCATTATTGGCTTGTTATTTACCTAGTACTTTCTGGAAGAAAAACTTGTATATAGCAGCCACAAGAAAAGTTAAGCTCGAAACTTTAATTAGTTCGTTGTTACCACGTGCTTTGTGTAACCAGAGTTGCCAGTGAAAGCCCTTATTTTCTTATATCTAAATTAAAATAAGGTCGGTCAACTTTGCTTGCACAAGCAATCAAGTGACTCAGGACGTTATGCTTCATGCTTCAAAAGTCGGGTTTCAGAACTGCAGAGATAAAGATATCGAGTAGCTACTTAAAACTTTCACCGTAGGATTCTCCGATTTACATATAAAGTAGACTCGCCTAGCTAGTTCTTTTTTATGGTAAATGAATAAAGCGACAGACGTATATGTAGATGATATTATGTGATGTTATAAAACTTAGCCAAAAGCGCAAGGCATGAGTTTTGGAATAAAGATATCGTTGCTCAAATGTGATTGATTGTGATTTAGATTACCTCACTTAAAAAGTGAGCAGTAAAGACAAACCATAATTTGCTTGTTTTTAACAAGGTTTCTCTTTAGTAAACTATTTTGCAATGGAAGCGTTTTGGTATGCCATCTTATCGCAGCACTGAGAAGTGCAGTGAAATCTCGACTAAGTTGTTATTAACTGCCCAAGTTTCAGGCTGGGAAGGCACTATGATAAAGAGATATGCAAGTTAATTTGAGATAGTCTGGTTTTGTGTCTCTGACACTGATGAGTTGCTTGTTTTATGCTCTGTTTACGTATGCGATTGTTTATAGTATACATTGTCCAGGCACCCCTGCCTCTATTCTATTCGATAAAAGCATATTACTTTTGACATGACATTTTATTGTTTTTAAATCGGCCGCCATTACTGTAATGAGCTATCATAACGTTGACGGTGACGTGTCAAAAGTAATATGGTTTTATTGAGTAGAATAGAGCCCCTGAACAAACATCATTTGTAATCACAAAACCTGTTTTAGATATTAGTTTTTATTCATCTGCATTATTGGTTACAATCAAAACGTGGTGTAGTTCGGAATCTTTGGCAGATCTAATAAGGAACAATAATCATACATCTGAGTTATCCTTTTAAGTCCAGTTTTTTATTATTCATTTATTTTTTATGTGACAGTCTGTTACTTCTTTATGACCTGAAGAAGTCAAACGAGCATACTCACAGGCTACCTAAGGCCTGAAGCCTATAGACACTTGCAATCCCGAGACTGCATATGTGTTGCCGTTGCCAACTTTGAGGAATAGTATAGAATGCTTCCATGCTTGGAATTTCACAGACTGTATTACCCTCATGTCAGCAGTACACTCTCGTCGAGAGCGTCTCGACAGGACTCGGGCTGAAACCGACCGCGAGACGGGACAAGAGCGAGCGAGATCAATTAGGAGCAGTTTGTACAGTGTACACCCTCGCTATTGGCCTGTCTCGTGGTGTCTCACTCGACGAGTGTGTACAGCCATCATCGCACTGTGCGAACTGTGCAGTGTCATGCAAGAACTCTTTTTAGTGCATAGCCCTTGAACAACCTTCGGGTTTTGGGATTGTATTGTTCTTTCACTTTCTTTCACACACTTTTATCCTTTCTAACCAACCTCATCCGAACCAGTAACACTTTTTAACAGCTATTTGCACTTATTTACAGCTAACGGGAAACTTACCTACGCGATTTAAAAAAAAAAAACTAGCGTTTTGCTACGATCGTGTTCACGAAAAGACGTTCTTAAGTCTCGTTCTCGTGAATATAGTGAAAGCTTATGAAATCTAGAACATAGACATAGACTTACCTGTAAACCATCATACCTACGTAACAAAGCAACGGCCCGTAAAATTACACGCTTCAAGACCTTTTCGTGTTGAAGTTTACGTGTGTCTTCAATTGCCAGGCAAAGGTCAAGGTGACGTAGCCATAGCAACAGGCTCACAACAAACCGACTAAGTATAGTTTATTATTCATATTTATGATTATGGTCATATTACAAACACAAAACGACACGATTAAAACTAAGCAAGTAAACTGAGTTGCGAGAAACGAGTTTTAACGTTTAGGTCAGTTACCGGTTCCGTGTGCCTTTAGCATTTAAAATCCGGTAAATTACGTAACGTCATACGTACGTCATGCGTCGTAAATCCGGTTAACCATAAAGTTAACAGTTTTAACGTTGTTAGAAAATAAAAAAGCAAGCCTTAAAAACCCGACTACATTAGCAAATGTGGTTGAATCGTATATTCTGGCATGAATCATAAGTAAAATATAACGAGTTTGACAAATCAAAATGCACAAATTGTTGCCTCAGTAGTGGTGCTTTGGAAGTCATTTAATTCTATTTTTTCGAGTAACCACTGCCCTAATTTCCGGGATAAAGATATTCTGTGTCCTTCCCTGGGATTAAAGATATCTCCATACTAAATTTCATATACAAACATTACGATCGAACAAACAAACAAACAAACACGAATTTTGATATTTTATATTTGATGTAATCTGAAATTTTCGATGAGAATAGATATATTAGAGGTATTACACAGTATAACTATGACATGACCTTGTAGGGCGAATCGGTACTGGAACATGAATATGTCTACATCACTATTAAATTATTATACGAGTTTATCTGGCAACAAATTATCTATACAATTAAAGTTTAATTGAATTCCCGCAGATATTATAACGATAAACAACTACAGTGTGAACGGAGTCTGGGCAAAAGCTAGTTAATAACTAAAGTAACTGCTGTCAGGCAGTTTTAATGAACGATATTAAAACTAATAACCAGAAATGACTCATAATCCCGCCTCCTTGCAATCTCTTTGTCACGCCAACAAAGACCGCAAATGGGTTTCGTGAAGTTTCACGACAAAGGCTGCCACGATATAATGAAATATGAGGTTTGACGTAGATTTTAAAATAGTGTAGGTGGGCGTTTTCACTAAAAAGTGTACCCAATTAAGGACTGAAATTAAGGAACTTTAACTTTGTCAGTTTTGTCAATATATAGCTAATTTTCGTCACAAAACTGACAAAGTTAAAGTTCCTTAATTGGGTACACTTTTTAGTGAAACGCCCAGGTCTTTAAATGGGTTCTTAACGGCGTTTTCTTGTAGTTATTGGCGCCCAACATGGGACTGTAGCTAAGAAAATAGAATAAGTATATTAATTGTGCTTAATTTTTTACATGTTTTTAATAATTTCTTACATAACTTTTAACATTGTAAAACGCCGAGAAATAAAGCATTTTGCTACTATTTTCTTTGAACTTATTTCAGAAAGCCTATAAGAGATGCATAATGCTAACGATAACAACTTTCGAAAACGGATAAAAGTAAAGGATTGACGAAAACTGACAATCTGCATCTGCTCATGTGAATTATTTTCTCAATTCTTGAAAATCGTTAATGTTAGTTAGGGTTACGCATCTTCTACCGATGTTGAATGACTCTACTGATTTTTATCAAACATATCCTAGAAATACCTCTATGTATTTACCTATCAAACAAAAAAAACTGGACCAGTATCATAGATATGGGTCAAAAAAAAAAGCAATTGCCAGTCCAGCTGTCAATTTAGACTGGCTAGCAGACTAAAAATGGTTTCGTAACGGTTTTTCTGAAGTTAATAGTGAAATAAAATTCACTAAGCTTATAGACGGACTTACAGTATTCTGCAAAAGGTTTTACTGGATTTTTATGAAATTTTAGTACAGAGCCCTACGTTGGGCGCCAATAACTCTTTTTTAGTTAAATCGCTTCAACGTTGCGTCTCCTTGTCAGTGTGTAAAAATGTACAGCCAGATGAAAATCGCGACTGGCATTTATATCACATAAGCACAATGACGTGTGTTTGTGTGTGCAATAATTATGTTCTGAACCGTTGACTTTACCACAACATACATAAGTGTAAAGGGGGATTTACATGGATCGATTTTCATCGCACAACTAGGCCGCACTGCGAAAATCGATCATGTAAATAAAAACACTGAACACCAGGCAAACTAAATTCGCAAATGCCAAAGTAGAGTAGGATTCGACTTTTACCATACGGGCCACCTAATGTAATGGCATGACAGCAAACCCAATACTACAGTTTTAAATGCGTTGCCAATCCTTAGGACCAAATGAAATGCCTCTATGATAATTTTACTGGTTGACTTATCCTCGCATTGGAACACAACACAACGTGTATTGTATTTTAAAATAGAGGTGGCCATTCGGATGGTTTCAAGGAATAAACAATTTATATCTACATATAGCGAGATTGAGTTCAGTTATTTAAATCATATCTAAGTAAAGTTTTGTCACGTAACCTTTTTATTTCATTGATAGTTGCTTTAGAAAGTACACCCCAAAGTAAGTGAATTTTGTTTGAAATGTAAGTCCTGTTACAATTCTTGCAATATTGTAAATATTTATATGATTTCAAATTCAAATAGAAAAGTTAAAATTGCTTCATGTATATGTTGTAGATACATTTGCAATGAGTGACATCTGTTGCACTTTTATTGTTCAGAACAAGAAGTAGGTAAGTATTGGAAGTTTGTAACTTTTAATGAAAAGATATGAATTCGTGCGATTCTGTGTAAACCAAGGTAGGTATGAGTAACCAAGTCACTATTCCACAATCATAATACTTACAACTATCTGGCAATATTAACATCTTTTTTTACGGAGCAACGTATAATTTTACTAATTTCATCACACGATTCTTGTGAGACTGGTTTCTGAAACAGACCATAGCATTTTATTAAATGAATAATTGACTATTTATCAATTGATTATGATCTATAGATTCGATTCGAATGTTTTTGAATAATCACCAAATTGATCAAAATGTACGACTTAACATTTTTCGGTTTTATTTTTTGACAATCCTTTCATCGGTAATTCACTGGTCATTTGGGACCTATTTCAAGAAAAATATGCTTGAAGTCGTCAATGTCATTAGGGATGTCAAGTCATTTGTAACTTATAAGAAACTCAACCTTATCGTAGTAGAATTTCAGAGTGACTTTGTACCTGAGGTGGGTACCAAATTAAATCTCGTGACCGTACGTACTTAACTAGTTTATAAAATTTAGCTACCGTTCTCTCACAGAACATAAGCGTAAAGTAGGTAAATACACTGATTTGGCCCGGTCAGGGAGAATTTTGTATAATCTAACTCTGTCTCGTCTTCTAAAGCCTACCAATTTATCTTCCCTACTACTACGTATTTAATCGATCGCTTTATTGTCTGTATAATTAATTGTCCGTTCAAAATTTGATATCGATTTCAAACTCACTTCTTGATAAGCCAGTGACTCGAAGTTTTTAAAACAGATCAGAACTGAATGACAATGTAATAACAGGGCATCAAATATTAAAAACGTGCTTTTAGGTCAGTTTATATCTACTTTCCAGTATCAGTTCCAGCTACCAATTACCATCATACTACTCGTTTTATCTTTCATACACTAACAAGGATGATTTGTTCCAGGCATCTCCACATTATCCGGGTGCGGCTCGCCGGAGCAGTTCGACCGGCTGCCGGAACTACCGGCGGCGGAGGAGCGGAGGTTGCGGCGCGCGGCGCATGTGTTGCAGCAACGGCTCGTGCTGCGGCAGTGGCTCGGAACACACAAGCTGCAACACGCTTATACCAAGTAAGTTGAATTACTGGCGGTAGCGGTGCGGGTGTTGCTGCAACGGCTCTTGCTACGGCAGTGGCTCGGAAAACACAAGCTGCAACACGCTTATACCAAGTAAGTTGAATTACTGGCGGTAGCGGTGCGGGTGTTGCTGCAACGGCTCGTGCTGCGGCAGTGGCTCGGAACACACAAGCTGCAACATGCTTATACCAAGTAAGTTGAATTACTGGCGGTTGCGGTGCGGGTGTTGCAGCAACGGCTCGTGCTGCGGCAGTGGCTCGGAACACACAAGCTGCAACACGCTTATACCAAGTAAGTTGAATTACTGGCGGTAGCGGTGCGGGTGTTGCTGCAAGGGCTCTTGCTACGGCAGTGGCTCGGAACACACAAGCTGCAACACGCTTATACCAAGTAAGTTGAATTACTGGCGGTAGCGGTGCGGGTGTTGCTGCAACGGCTCGTGCTGCGGCAGTGGCTCGGAACACACAAGCTGCAACACGCTTATACCAAGTAAGTTGAATTACGCAGGCGGTTGACGTGAGTATGTTGCAGCAACGGCTCGTGCTGCGGCAGTGGCTCGGTACACACAAGCTGCAACACGCTTATACCAAGTAAGTTGAATTACTGGCGGTTGACGCGAGTATGTTGCAGCAACGGCTCGTATTTGCGACAGTGGTTTGCAACCCACAGGCTGCAAAATTGTGTATTTTTTGGGTAAGACAGAGGAAACATACTTTTTTGTACTCGTCGATTAATATCTGTGTATTAAGATTTCATAGAGAATACTGCAACGTCACTCTTTTCAACGTTGACAGTCTTATGTTACTTCCGAAACAACCGAAATAACCATTTCGATACGATCTAGACAACTGAAAAAAAATTGAAAATAGAACTTCGTATTTAAATCATAATATGTGTCCTTGTTTAAGGAAACTCGATCCGATACAAAATGGCCAATCTATGGCGTTTCGGAACGTAGCAGCGTTGCGTCATCTGTCAAAAATGTACTTAACCTTTTCGCCGCCATTGACGTGATATAAAGTCAGTACATTTAGTGCCCCACACGCCAATGACGAGTCGTGTTAACAGCTCAAAATAGACCCAAGTATTTGTTACATAAGGTTGAAATTAGCTGAGCCTTTGAGCTGTCATTGGCGTGCGAGGACGACTTTTGTAAGTCAATGGCGGCGAAAAGGTTAAACCTGCTTCTATATCCAGGGCATAAAAAAACTACGCATTGTGATTGGCTAGTATTTAGCCAGTACTGCAACATTGTGGACGCCGGTGGTGTGATACGTAACAAATGTCGATGTGGTGGTGATTGTATTAATGACTTAAATTATTAATTTGAATGAACTCTTACAAAAAGTATTGTTCACAATTGTGTCATAATCAAGCTTTTTAATCTCGTACCTTACTTAGGCCACTCAGCAAGCTTCGTGGCCTAAACACGGTACTCGACTAAAAAGCTCTCTATTATAACACGATTGTGAAAATAACTATTTAATATAGGACGTTGGAGAGTAAAATGAAACCGATACTTTTCTAAAGATTTTATTGATCAAAATCTTATTAATTGTAAATATCATCGTTAGTTGAGTGACTTGAGTTATTTTGTGAAGATTTGATGTATATCTACACTAATATAATAAAGAAGAAAGATTTGTATTTTTGTATGTTTGTAAGGAAGAAACTAAAAAAACCGGATCAAAATCCGCTGCGTAGCTTGAAAGATCTAAGCATACATAGGGGTAAGACAGACAGACCGTGGAAAGCGACTTTTTTTTTTTTTTTTTTATGGCATAGAGATAACAAACGAGCACACAGGCCACCTGATGGTAAGTGGAAACTGTGACCCATAGACATTCGCATTCACAAGACTGCAATGCAATCCTAAGACTGCAAATGCGTTGCCAACCCTGAGGACTAAGATGGAATGCCTCTATGCTAGTCATTTCACCGGCTGTCTTATCCCCAAACCGGAACACAACAATGCGAACACTGCTGTTTGGCGGTAGGTTAATGGGTAAGACGGTGGTACCGATCCGGACGGACCCTGCACAAGGTCCTACCACCCGCAGACTACTATGCTATTTTATACTATGTAGTGATAACAGCGCTAGTCTGTCTGTGCCCTACAAAGTGGTTGAGGTCATTGAGGATGGGCCTTATCAGTAGCTAGATACTAGTACTGTGCCAAGTTGTTAGAGCGACAGGGTACTAAAGTGTGCAGCTACTTATAAAGCCAACTGTATGGCTGGCGACGGCGATTCAATCTGCGACAGGAAACGGGGGAAATGAACACGGAGTCTGAATTTTCAATTAAATTGGCTGTTCGACAATAAAGGTCAAAGGCTATACAGTGTTCGTTGCTTGTCGCGAGCCCGGTGTTTCGTTTCCCACGTTTCATTTGTTAGTTTTCACAACTTCAAATAGCTTTTTTTGTATTTGTATATAAATCACATATGTTTATGTACTCGTAGAATATGAGCTATAAGTTTGTTTCACAATCTTGAAACGTTTACCGATTAAGAGTTTATGAAAAATTTGGCTAATCAAACACAGGGGATACGATAATTCGGACCAAAGATAGACCTTTTTCAAAAACACCAGCGTTTGCCCTTTAACGGAATTCTTTAGAAAACTCTCGAATCGCCTACTTTTAAGTCGTCGAATCCCGGAATAAAAGATGTCCGTTTTTATCCGTGGCTTAAAAAGCTATCTCATTAGCGATTCAGCGGTGCTCTGTAAAAGCGTTTTAAACAGGCAGACAGAATTATCTTTGCCATTTGTAATATATGTATGTAATGTATGTAAACTGGTAATGTTACTATCGGCAATATGAAATGAATAGAAACGTGTCACAATGACTATATATCAAATCTAGAATTGTCAACCTTACTGTTCTGTGGTGTGTCAGGGTTCCGTTTTGCCGATTGTATAGACAGCTGAGTAAATGTTAGGAAAAGTCAGGCTTCAGACATTCAACTATTTGAATTCTCTGTCTCTATCTCTCTATACATTTCTTCCAGACGTAATAAAAAACAAAATTTTCATAAATCCATAAACAACACCCTGAACATGACCACCCCAAATGGTCGGGTCGTAGGCGCCGTCAAATCCGCGCCATGCTTAAAAATGGAATCGCCGTCGGCTCGAGGGACTCTTAAATGTAAATAGGAGGGTTAGCCGGTCAAGCGCGAGCTGGGACTAAAGACTAGGTTCGTGACACCAGCAAAATGCTTTTATGAGTAAAAATCCTTATACCTAGCATTCACGCACGCGCCCACACGCCGAATATGCCGCTGCCCACAAATCTGCGGACTCATCCGCTAGTGAATCCGCGGCTAGGGTTGCCAGGACCAAAATTATAAAAGGACACAGATTCATATTTAGCCAGACATTTTATCCTGAGAGCCTGACATATTGGTTTAAAAAAAATATGTAGGTATATGTGTACACTCTACTCTTAATTATGTGGTAATTATTAGAATTCCATTGGGTTCACACCGCATGTCCGCTTGACTCGCTCGACTTTCGTTCGTCATCTTTTGGCAGAGCCGGACAGGCCGGACTAGTATGGCCGGACACGGTTGTAAAAAGCCTAGCCACGCACAAGTCGGCGCTCGCCGTTTTGAGTGGCAACTTACTACTTTGGCTTGTGCCACGCTAAACACGTCTTTACATGGACTCGTATGTAGGCGTGAGACTGGCCAGTTATGCCAAAGAAGGCAGCAGTATAAACATGTTTTTTTTTCGTTACAAATAGAGTATAGAATGCTTCGACTACTACATTGCGATTAGCATTCCATTCAAGCATCAGTGCTTTTCAGTTGTTTTTCAACACTCCTGAGCTGAGCTATCCAGCAAGGAAAGGTAGTCCACTATATCCCGCACTCCCTTTATACATGATACTCGTAAGTAACTTACACTATATTGACGACATTATCCAAGCACCAGTTGGGATTGTTCATAAATTTTACAATTTACTCCAATTCGAAAACCATTTCGAGGAATAGGGGTTTAAAGCCGTTCTGCATTATGAAGTTCTTGAAATATTTATTTATTTTGGATATTTCAGCAAAAGTATATTTAACCTTTGTTTGACTTTCGTTTTCGGCTTGAAGCCCTCGTAGGTGTATCTTACGGGTTAGGCGAAAACAGCTTGAAATAGTATGTTTTAATACACTATTACAATCACTTTTTTTTAATAGATATCATTTAATTGTTGCAATTTATTAGAAAAAGCCATCCCAGATTTAAAAATGGTTATTTAAACAAAACTATTGGATCAAATACAAAATTAATGAAATTGGTGTCTTATAATTTCCTTTTCTTTCGAATTAGAAAGTAAAAACCGTGAGTTATTTTTTTTGTTCAATCCCAGTTGGGCTCTTTAAAGCTTGCTCTTTAGACTTGTGACTAAACAGTAACCAAAAAATCAAACGTATTTTTTTGCCAATAATATACTATATGGCGCTGGTGTCCACGGAACCTTAAAAAGAAACAATCTGCCACACGTTGCTTTTACGACGCTGCGCGCTCTTGTATTCATTGGTTCCGTGCTTTATTATTATTGTTGGGCAGCAGTTTTTAAAACGGCAGCAAATGGCCGCTTTTTATATGATTAAACAATAAATAATACCTACTCGTACGAGTACGCACATGCAGGGCTCAAAACTTAACTTTACCCATCTTGGCCTCATTAACCGACTCTAAAACAATGGTAGGTTGTCAATTCGATGGTTATCATTGGTTGTGCGATATTTTAGAGTATTGAAATATGAATAGTTTTTTTTTATTTTTCACCTTCGGGATGCTCTCATACCAATTTAATTACCTTGAGGTGCATTCACTAACCATAATCAGTATAGTTATAAAACAGTTATACAATTTCGATATTTTCATCCAGCATACTAAACTCTAAATTGTATTGAGAATTTTCGGCAATAGTATGAGTTTTACACGGGTGTTTTATACACACTCATTTCATAGACACTATCACTTCAAAGATTTTTGTTTCATAGAAAACTTTCTGCTGAACCTGTGTTGATTTCAGGTTATTTTAAATATGATTTACGTAGATCAGGTAAGGTTAGACTTGTAACCGCCACAAGATAAACTGAAATCAACACGGGTACAGCAGAAAATATTTTTCTATGAAACGAAAATTCTGCGAAGTTATAGTGTCTATGAAATGAGTGTCCATAAAACAAGGGTAAACCGTTTTACGCCCCTTAAACATAATAATAAGAAGAAATGAAATTTGCCTACCTCGTATTCGTATCGTTCCAAACTCTCTCGTACTAAGTGTATTTACGCATGTTGACTCCACACTCTGTACCTATAGATAGCTGGCTTGGTCGATTTCTTCCTGTGCAATATTATACCTGGTTACGTCCCGTATATTAAGTGGTAGCTAAAGGTAATAATTTTTCTATCTCTTCCGCTCCCGCACCCGGCGCTATTATAACTTGCTATAACTAATGACCCACTCGCTTCGCTCGCTATCTGATCGCACCGCACCATTACGGCGATGCGGCAAGGTGGCGAATGACCTGTGAAATCAGGAAATAATAGGAAAGTTTGAATGCAACATCCCTTTTACTCGTAATTTGAACTTTAATCGGAAGAAAGAGGTAGCAGCAACTTCGATTACCTACGTTATCGAAATAATCAAAAATGTTAATGCTGTGGCTCGGTTTTGTAAATTGGAGTTTCTTGCGGCGGCGCTTCTTCTCCGCAATGATGGTCTTGTCCGAAGCGCTGGTAGATTTACTCTATATTACCTATGTGTAAAAGAGCCCTTATGTGGCCAACTTACTGAATTAATATTTCGAATTTAGTTTTGTTTTTAATAAACCTGCCCTAAATAGCATATTCGTATTCAACAAGGCATCTGCAATATGTGCAATCTCTTTACTTAATTACAGAAGTGAATCGAATTAGCTTGACCCTCCTTTTCGCTTCTGAAGGAGCTGCGCTGCATTGGGGGCCCCTGAAGCCTTTCCTTTCATTGTTTTTGATTGCTTATGGTTTGATGTTTTGAAAGGATTAAACAATATTAAATATCTTCTTCCTATTGTAACGTTTTTTCCGTGAGAATTTTTGAAGGATTTTCTTCGATGAACCGTAAAGGCCTGAACAAATTTAGATGGATTATACATACACTGTCCGTATATCAAGGATAAGAGCATAAGGGCTTTTTTGACCATGCCCACAATAATAATTATAAACAAGTTTACGCGGACAAAGTTGCGCCAAAACACTATGAATTACTTAAAGCCGTAAACCGAACTCCATTAGCCGAAGTATTCCTAAGTGATCCGACGTCCAGCGGATGCATTTCTGAATAATACAACTAAGCTCGGAGTTCGGCCGCGAAATAATAAACTAGAACACTGCGGGTGCCACAACAAGGTTTCGTTAATTCCGTTAATTGACATAGATTCATTAGGAGTTTTAACTTTCGACTGGTTATTACCCGACGGTCGAAGATGGTAATGTTTTTCGACTCTTTGTATAAATAATTAAATTGTCGGCGAGGTGCTTGGAGTGAGTGAAACTAGCATGTGTTTGCGAATCATAGCTGTCAAATTTTATTAATTTATATTTAAGTTTGTGTCGTTCTGTGTATTGTACGCATTTAGCATTTTTTTCTATATCTATTAGTGAGATCCTGTAATTGGCTAACGGTTTCCTATTCCGTCTATTGTTCTAATTGTATAGCTGTTGAATTTCCTTCACATAAATAAATAAATAAATAATAATTTCGCACAAATTAACCTTAGAAGCTTGGAAGCTTGGTATTATCGGTACAGTCGACTACAAAGAGATGTATCCGCTTTTTCACCTTATTGCAATGGTTCAAAATCACTTTGCAGTCGACTTTACTAAACAACGATAAATTTACTTAAATAGAGAAATATATACTTAAATACATAGAAAACATCCAAGACTGAGGAACAGATATCTACCCTAACCGGGATTTTAACCCGGGACCGCTAGCTTCGTAGACAGGGTCATTGTCAACTAGGCTAACGTGTCGTATAACGTGGGGTATGTAATCAAATCAAAATCAAATCAAAATATATTTATTTGCTACAATACGGTTACAGGGTGTTACAAGAAAATGGAAAAGGTCGTGCGTATTCAACCCGCATGCGGGTGTGCAAATTATTACATGTCATGTTTTATTTTTATTAAATAATTATAACTAAGTTTTCATTAAGCATGTTAAATATTCTGTATGTTTGTTTCTTACTTGCCCAGTAGAGGCTGGCACTTTCCACATGGTGATTTTATTTAACATATACATTTAAAAAAAAAAAAAAGGGTTAATGGTCTAATTTTCTTTGTAAAACATATAAGGATAACAGTCAATCAGTGTGTGTAAATTGACCACAATAGGGCTCCTCGACACGGCGGTCATGGGTCATTCGACTGGAAACCGTAAATTTAATCTACCTATTGTACGCCGGTGCAGAATTTTATCAATTGTACCTACCTGGAACTTCACCCCCCCCCCCACCCAGCGATATCCTTTGGGGATAACTGTCATCGTGCCATGAAATACGACCAATAACGTGGCGAACTGCAGGCGGGTCGGGGGTAGGGGGGGTATACCTGCGGGGTGATTGCAAATGCGGTTGAGGTCGCAATCGAATCAGGAGTGGGATAGTCCGAATTATAGTTATAAAATATTAAAAAAAGTTAAAAGATAGGACACAATGTAAGCATTGTACTCTTGATAACTTCGTTAAGTAAAAATCGTTTTGACGCTTCAAGTTTCGGATTTTGAGTCTTATTACGAGGGTCATGCCAAAAGAAATTAGATATTCAAAAACTACAAAGTTTATTCTTTATTATTGCTATCTATTTTCTCGAAGTATTCACCGTGAGCACGTATACACTTTTTCATTCGGCTAAACCACTTGGAAAATGTCAATGACCATTCTTCTTTGGGTACCTCAGAAACTTCATAATTATAGGCAGCCAGGGCATCTTCTTTGGTTTCAAATCGCCTTCCTTTTAATTTTTCTTTAATTTTCGGAAACAGGTAAAAGTCACAGGGTGCCAGGTCAGGAGAATATGGTGGGTGAGGGAGTATAGTGATATTTTTCGAACTAAAATAGTCGAGTGTTCGGGCAGAAGTGTGCGGGGCGGCGTTGTCGTGGTGCCAGAGCAGGTGCTGGGTTCCTGACTTTGGCCGCTTGTCACACCAAGCTGACAACACTTGTGGAGCACAAACTGTCACATACCATTCTGAGTTGACAGTTCTTTGATCCTCTAGCACCACAGTCGCAATATGCCCTGTCTTGCAGAAAAATGAGGCAACCATTTGTTTCTGTGTGCTTCGTGCTCGGCGACATTTTGTTGGAGTCGGTTCATCTTCGAAGCACCATACCGTTGACTGCCGCTTTGTTTCAGGATCGTAGTTATACAGCCATGTTTCGTCACCTGTCAGTATATCATACACAGTTTTCTTCTCGCCAGCGTCGAATTTATTTATCATAAATTTACACCAATCCACGCGGCGTTCTTTCTGCAAATCGTTGAGTTTATGCGGCACCCATCTCGAACAACGCTTATGGAGGGACAGTTGTCCATGAATTATGGTTTGCAGTGCTGCTGATCCAATGCCTAGATCTCGTTCAAGCTCTACGTATGTAATTCGTCGGTTCTCACGGATATTTTTTTCCACGGCTTGCACATTTTCTTGAATAACTGCGGTTGGCGGTCGCCCCGACTTCGCCTCATCTTCAAAGCTCTCCCGCCCTCTTTTGAATTCAGCAAACCAGTTAAAAACAGTTGCACGAGAACAAGCAGACTCACCAAAAGTCGTGGTTAAAAGTTCAAAACATTCTTGGGGCTTTAAACCTTTTTTAAAGTCATAGTAAATCATAACACGAAAATCTCGTCGACTAAGTTCCATTGTAACCGCAAATTCCCGTCAGATTCAATCAGAAAAAAAATATTTAAAAAATAATTACGCAGATTTCCGGAGTATTCCATTTTTAAATTTATAGCTATATAATCAGCCTTCACTATGGTGTATAACTGGCCAGTATCAAACAAATGAGCATGGAGTATCTAATTTCTTTTGGCATGACCCTCGTATATTATACCATTACCACACCACCACCGCCATTACATTATTTACTTAATTAATTAAAACTAATCCAATGTTACTAAAACTTCTTGTATTACTTATATTATAATGTCGTGTGTGTGTAGCATGAAAGTCGTATAAATGCAATTGAAATGCGCTCTCTGCGTAGTATGTGTGGTGTGAAACTGATTGATAGAGTAAGGAATTAAAATATTAGTGAGAAATGTCGACTAAAAGAAGATGTAGTGACTAAGATTGACATGGGAATGCTTCGATGGTTCGGTCGTTTGGAAAGGATGGATGAAAGAAGATTGACGAAAGAGATATACAGAGCGAAAGTAATTGGGTCTGCTCTAGGTGTACTTTTTCGAATTAAGCCGGTGAAATACTAGAAAAGGGCCGATTCATAAGTACCTGGAACCGACGTTCATGTATGACTTGATGTATGAATATGAGTGGTCCCTGCCTGCCCCTCTGGGAAACAGGCGTGATTTATTTAAAGTAATGTAATGTAATGACGTTGTTAAAAAAAAACGCTATTCTTTAATTTAATTAATTAATTATGAATGTAGAGAAAGCGAAACTTGTATGTTTAGACCGATGCACCAGCCGTTTCATATTAGTCTCTGCCTACCCCATTGGGCGACAGGCGTGAACATATGTATGTAAGTATGTATAGTACGTATTAAATTTCTTTGGAATTCATATAATCTACATACATACATTAAATCACGCCTGTTTCCCCGAGGGGTAGGCAGAGACCACTTCTTTCCATTTGCTACGATCTTGACAAATTTCTTTCGCTTCTTCCACATTCATACATCGAGTCATGCACGCACGTCGGTTTCGGGTACTTAAGATTTGGCCCTTTTCCAGTATTTCTTTCTTTATCATCAATCAACAATCATGAGTTTACATACATACATACATACATACATAAACTCACGCCTTTATTCCCAGAGTGGGGTAGGCAGAGCAACAGAATTACCAACATCTCTAAAACTTGTTGATAATTCTGTAACCACATTTTGCACACTTAGGCTAAGATGTTTACCAGTGCATTAGTGACAGGTTGCAAGCCCATCGCCTAACAGTACTATACGCCTTTACTCCCTTAGCCGTCTCTTACGACATCCACGGGAACACATGGAGTGGCACTATTCTAACCCGGCAACCACTCGGGTCGGGGGTTCTTTATATGATCGAATAAAAACAAAAGCACCTTATGCGAACTTTTCTCCAAAAATATTGGCAATTAGCGTATTAATTGTCATACATCTATGAATATAGTGGTTAGAGCGCATTCATCTCAATTAGTACGTCCTCGAATTACTGACACCTCGGTCCGAGCAGGTATGCAGGTCCATTCAGTCCGGTGACCCAGTTCCAGGTATTGACGAGTGCGTCCCGTTACACCAATTCATTGCGGCGCCTGTGGGGAGAGGTGTTCTTTTGACTACAGATAGCATACGCCGGTGGCGCCCTCTTTACTATTATTGTGTTTTCGAATACACTAAAATATTCTCTTGAAAGGGCATTGGGTTTTGTTTGAAGAATATTGTATTTTTTTTTTCAGCGGATACGGACGATTTTTATATAGTTATTTAGAGGACCTCGAAATACACATAGATATAAATTATGGCGTTTAATAATATCGGAGCCGAAATATTTAACATTTAAGTGTTCAGTTTTTGGTACTAAAAGTACGCCTAGGTATGAATATTAAATATCTCGGCTCTGATGCACTTAAGAGTATTACATTACATAACAAAACATGTTTATTTTGAATTATTCTATCTTAATTTACCACTTTTACTAATGGCCGCTCACCTTCAAAATGTATGACTTTTACAAAATGATAACAATTTTACCCAAACCCCTATAAGAGTGGTTTTTTGGTGTACAAAATGTAAAGTTGAATATGCTAAGTTTAAATGTATTTAAGCTATCATTACGATAATAACATGTCAAAAGCAAAATGGTTTTACCGAAAATAATAGAGTTTTGGACGTTTTCGACCTTAGTTTGGGACTAGATAAAATAGTACATTCAGAATATTGTATTTCTTATTACCAATTTCTGGGCCTCTGTTATACTGGGTAAAACGAGACTGTCTTTGATATGTTATCGTATTGTCGTATCGTATTGTCTCTTATGTAATTCACTGTAATGGCGGCCGAACTAAAAATAATACGATACCTAGTATATCAAAGGCAGTATATAGCTTTTCCTACTCCTGTACTTTTATCTGTCATTTATATAGTCACGAACACTAATATAAGAACATACATAATATGTCCGCAGAATAATCCAGAGAAAAGTCTATCTTGTCTATGCCCCAAAACAGCACTTGTGCGTTTTTGAGATAAAACGATACGGCCAGCTGCCAAAGCTTAGCGTTGCACAATCGATTTAATCATATTTTAACGATTGTGAAATAGGGACTATAAATCACCTAATGTTTTGAGAAATGATTTCAGTTACCTGATTGGTCGATTTTAAAATAGCTGTATTCTGATTGGTTGATACGAAATACAAAGTTTTTTTAAAAGATTTAAATTAGTTAAAGAGAAACACGTACCTAAAAGAACCTATCGTTCCGTTTGACAGTCGATGTGTATTGTGATTGGTGGATTTAATTTGGTGAAGTATTCTGATTGGTCAAATTAAAATGTTTTGGAATTGTAAATAATTCTATTTTCCATTCCGTCAATTTAAAAACAAAGTAAACCATAGACACATATTTTGTCATTTTCTTGTTTCCCGCTCGTTTGTTGTTCTTTACTTCGTTCGTTCGTTTGTAAGTTTTTTCGCTTAGTTTTGCATTTCATTTGAAACCTAGTCGTAGAAAAAGTATTGTATGCAACGGTGTATAACTAAGTCAAAAAACACTCGTGGCGCTTACCTTTACGATGTTCGCCTTCGGCTCACATCGTAACACACGCCACTCATATTTTTTGACCTCTCTTATACAACTATTGCATAAACTACTATTATATTACGTAGTAGGAAGACGCCGTGTTTTTTTTTCGAATTTAATGAACATTCCCGAGCCTCATTCATTTTGTCGATAAGCATAAAAACTTTAAGCAAGTTAATTGGTTTTTATTTTATCATTACATCATCAACGTTAAGGAAAACATATTGAATATATCAATAGGTACATTTATAACTTTTTACTACCTTCTCTACAATATGTAAACTGGCATAGAGCCGGTCTTTGTGCTGAGGTGAGTTGGAAGCTCGCCAAGTTCTTTCAACTTGACTCGAGCTTATAGCTTCGGCACCGATAGCTTTTGATCTCGACATATAATGTAACAATATAACACTAGCTTTTACTGTGTTTTGTTTACCCTTGAACAATCGAAAAAGTCAATGTTTTCAAAAGGTAGCGCAAAGTTACTCATTCATAGGTCAATTGTTAATAACTCATGTCATACACACTATACAGTATAATTATAATCTATAATAATTATAATCGGTGCAACACAAGCGTCACAGTTCAAAGCTTAACTACAGCCCCTTAGGGCGGCCACAATTAGAGCACCCGGCTGCCATTTGCAGAGTTGTGCAAACTCCACGCTAGTTGCGCCATTGTTGGCAAATTACATGTGGCTCTTAGTTTACCTTGCTTCGGAGATAGCGGGGAGATCTGGGGCGAACTAGATCATTAATATTGACTAGATTACGATTGTGCTATGTCCAGAGATTATGTAGGTAATTGGTCGCATATTTAGATGTTTTAGTTGGTGGTTGGTGGTGACTTACGTTTAACAGGTAAAACTAATGTTTTAAGCGTTAGGTGCAAATGCAAATGCAATATTTTCTAAATTTCCGTTCCAATAACAGGAACTATAGGTAAAAAACTCAAGTAAAGGTACTCTTGCATGTAGTTGTATTATAACACATCGGTATATCTAGATCGTTCGACGTTCTATATATTTGAAATTTGACGTAAATTCCATTTTAGTTTTGTACCTACACAACTACATGCCAGAGGTCCTTTACTTGTAAGTAAGTTCAGTATTCAGAGCACGACGCACCAAAGACGACAGATTTATTCTAAGTTCGACGTGTCTTGAGCGTCTTGAGACGGACATCTCGTCCAAGGGCGCCTAGGCCTGGACAAATTGCTTAACACTAATCTTAGCGATTTTTGAATAAGTAACCGATAGCTTTATAGCTCACGACAACATTTCGTAAACCGCTATCATTAGCGTACGCGTCATTTCTAGTTTCCAAGATCATGTTAAATAAATACGGCCCATAGAAAACTGTCATTTCTGACGCGTTTTGAGTCGGGTATATCCCTCATCAGTTTATTAATGCGGTTATAAAACGACTACTTAATCATCGCTTCTAAACGAATTTACCTCCACACGGAACGGGACGGGACTCCCCATTGAAATGTACCCAAACCGCTTAGCTGTAGGTTCGTCATTATATGTAGTGCGCTCAGTATTACAGAGCAACGAGGCGTCGCCGGGGGTCGAGCCAACCCGCGCCTAATGGGCCGCACGCAGGGCTGCCACTACACGCTTACAATATTTAATCAGAGGGTGCTTAGTGGTTCTAATTTTGCTAAGAGGTCATAGAAATTAACATAATTTATACGTAGATAAACAAAAGTATAGGTAGTTTCGTAAGGTCTGTGCGATGTGATGAGTACAGCTAAAGAAACTAATCTCTTAAGCCTAGCCAAGATACAAACGAATTCGGAATGTATGGAGTTGACATGTCATCAACTCACGACCATGCCATGCGTTTTGTCGATTTTCGAAAAACAATTACATTATGCATCTTGAGTAGCCCCCCTGTGTAAGAGCCGTTGTTCTAATTTCATACGCAAAACCTCAGGGGCTCTATTCTACTTTCATTTACCCATTCGATCCATTCGTGGCAGTTTTTGTGAGACGACTAATACTAGAAGTTGTGATTGTAAAAATGTACTTTGGGAGTTCAATTCATCGGTTCGGTTTAAATAACTGTTTTACTTCTAGCTTTAGCCTGCGACTTCATTCGCGTCTGTTTTGGAGCTACGATGCCACAGACACACACATATACATATACACATTAATCTATAACACCCTTCTTTTTACGTCGGGGGATAAAAAGATCTGCAACTGAATCAACGAATTCTAACTCCCCTTTATTGTTTCCAAATTTTGCTGCTGCATCTTATGATGTAATCTAAAATTTTATCAGTCAAAATCGTCAGTGGCAACCCTATCGGGATGACAAATGGCCCGCGAAAGGCGCTTCCGCGATATTAAATGCTAGGGACTGCTTAACCCCGAGGTTTCATGGAGGTTGTAGTAATATGAATATCACAACATGGACCAACATTTGTATAGCCGGGTGCTTTTCGGACTACCAATGATAATATTAATAACAAGAAGACCATAAACTGACTGTAATTGACTTTATGTACGTATCTATTATAAAGCTGAAGAGTTTCGTTTGTTTGTTTGTTTGCTTGAACGCGCTAATCTCAGGAACAAAGCCATTACCTTATCGTCGCAATTCTGGCCTGCTAAGCCTATTGGGTGCATCTCAGATATATGTAACTGTTGTTGCAATAGCAACCTCATTACTACCAGCTCCCTATTTCACCATCTTGACACTGAAATTCGGTATACATTGCAAAGTCAACACGGTGATGCATCACTGGGTTTCATATAAGTAGCGCCATGTACACTGAAATGTCATATGTCACCAGGCAAAGTTATTCTCTCCCATTCACATATCGTACTAACCGCAATCCTCTCGTTCTAGATTACTAAGCCTCGACGTCTCCTCCCTCGAAGATGTCTACTGGCTGGAAGACTCCACGGCCCGCCACGTGCTGGAGACCAAGGACTTCGGAGCGTGGTCGGCGGCGCGCCAGAGCCTCCCGACGGGCAAGGAGGCGCTGCAGACCCTCAAGTCGGATCTCTGGAGTGCTGTGGTTAAGAACAGCAAGCACCAGGATGCGTGGACCTGGGGTGAGTAGCTGACCTGGGTAGACAGATTGCATTTCAACTAGTAGTTTAACTAGCTTTAAAGGAAGATGAGGAGAAGATGGAAGAAGTCAATGCTGTCGTTGCATTAGATTTTTTTCTCAATTCATTAATGGCTTTCGCTTCTGTTAACGTGTATTTTATTTTATTTTATTAGAGAAATAAGTCCATTTATATCAAGCGCGAGGAATTGTTTGGTTAAAGAGACGTTTCTATTGTGGGCTGCACTGGGTTAGTTCCATGCGCTTCAGTCCATTCCGCAGTACGAGTATGATTTCAAAGAGTTTAAGGTTATAATTTGTACTACATTGACAGTAAGCAGGATTGATATCTCATTTTCCTTTTATTATAGTTCCAGTAAAGTGGAAAAAGTTCTGTTAAGAACGCACAGTGGTAGACTGCCATCAGGCATCCGTGAGGTGGGGATAGAAAGACAGCAGCTAAGTTTGGGTTTGACAAATTTGTAAAATAACTGACTTGATAAAACTGGCCAAGTTCGAGTGGGAATCGAAGGGTTCCGTACCAATTCTTGTATGGGGGGCCCTTTCATTTTTAACCTTGTAACATACAGTCGGTGAAATGTTCAAGCTATTACGGTTTATGATACAGTCCACTAACAGACAGACGGACAGCAGAGGTTTAGTAATAGGGTCCGGTGGGCACCCTTTGAGAACTAAACTCTAAAATGCTATAGCATATGACTCAAGAATCTGTGAGCGTTTAAAAAACGGAATTCAAATGATTCCTCCGCATGGGTGACTGGGTGTCGGTAATAACCTGTTCCTCTAGCATACAGTGCATGACTGAGGGTTCCCCAGGCGGCATGCTGGTGGTGTCGGTGTCGGTCTGCGGGCTGGTGACCCTGGCGGCCATGACGCAGCCCTCGCTCGCGCCCGAGGCCAAGCACTCGCTGCTGCAGTACGTCACCGGGAAGTACCTGCATCCGCCCAGTTGTAAGGTAGGTAACAGCTTGTTCAATCGATGTCAAAAGTAGCTTCTTTTATCGCATGCAGAAGGAAAACGAGTAAACTGGCCACCAGATGGTAAGTGTGATCGGAGGCTCATAGACGTTTTCATGCATTCTGAAGACTGCAATCTTATGACTGCAATTGCGAAGCCTGGTGGTGATCTTGACAAAATTGCTGAAGGTACTGTCACAAAACGGGATTTTGGAGCCACTTGCCACTGTTCGTAATTTGGCCGTGTAATACAAATCGGGTTCAGTCGGTTTTACCCGTACATCCAGTTTGTATTACTTTGCTAAATTATGAAGAGTAGCAAGTGACTTAACATTCAAGTGTTGTCACTGTACCTTTTTCGCAAAGTCCCATATGCTAACACTGGTTGGTTGTTCGCAGGTGGAATGGGGCTGGGAAGAGCCCCACCCAGTCGGTGATACGATGTGTTTCACGGTGCAGTGTTACCAGCGCAACGGACAGCCCTACCCCGTGTGCGACACGGACGAGCTGGCTGTTGGCATCTCCCTCGGCACTAGGAAGGTAATCCTCACCCAGTCGGCGACACGATGTGTTTCACGGTGCAGTGTTACCAGCGCAACGGACAACCCTACCCCGTGTGCGACACGGACGAGCTGGCTGTTGGCATCTCCCTCGGCACTAGGAAGGTAATCCTCACCCAGTCGGCGACACGATGTGTTTCACGGTGCAGTGTTACCAGCGCAACGGACAACCCTACCCCGTGTGCGACACGGACGAGCTGGCTGTTGGCATCTCCCTCGGCACTAGGAAGGTAATCCTCACCCAGTCGGCGACACGATGTGTTTCACGGTGCAGTGTTACCAGCGCAACGGACAGCCCTACTCCGTGTGCGACAAGGATGAGCTGACTGTAGGTATCGCCCTCGGCACTAGTAAATGTTTTGCTATCTTTAGGTATAGTCCATTTCAAATACGAAGGCCCGATGCACTTGAGACGGTCATTAGGCGTTAACAATAGATAACAAAAGGCAAACAATATGAGCTCTATTGTTAAGTTTCAAGTGCATTGGGCCTTCGTATTTGAAATGGACTATAGCTTTTCGTCAATGCTCCTGCAATACCGCGTAACTAACAAATTAAATAAGTTGCAATGTACACCTTAACACCTAAGTCAGTAAGGTACATTTTGCAACTACATGTTTTTTTTACTTATGCGGTATTGCAAGATCACCGACGTTTTGTTACAATTAATTTTTCCACATTTTGTGATTGTTTTGTCCTAAAAAAACTTTACTTACGGTAATTTTAATTATGTTTTTCTGGATTAGAGCATTAATTTATTATTGTCGATAGCGCCATATTTTTTTTGTGTCCGCAGATGACAGCGGTCATAGAGCTCGGCTCTGGTGACCCGGCGCAGGCGCATACGGCGCGGGTCAAATTCACCGTCCGCACGGCCGGCGTGTACATAATCTCTGTCACTATCGGTAAGACCACAATATTCCGGACGAGATCGTATAACGAATAGTTAACTTTAGTAAAACAATTTTAACCCACTTTGAAAATGGAGGAGGTTCTCAGGTCATTGTTATTTATTCACTTATAGAAAATGTAGTAGCTTTAAATCGAAACTATAATTTTAAATAGATACTATAAGCTAATTACAATTTATTCTCACTGATAGTTACGAGGTACGAAGTAAAGGTTACTTGTTACTTGTCTTTAGTCATTTACTCTTAACAGTTGCAATTACACCAAAAAGTATGAATCAATCGCGCAATCCCGTCGATTAAAGTAATAATAATTATCAATGATTACTCAAAGCAGTCTTTGTTTATTTTGTGTCTTATGAATAATATATCCTTTCCAATATTATAATTTTGACTTACCATCAGGTGGCCTGTGTGCTCGTTTGTCTACTAGATGCCATAAAAAAAAAAAAAAATCTGAACGCACGGATTAGAAAGATATTCTGTGAATTCTGTCTATAGTTAGAAGACGCAAAAGGTACAGAAATCGGGGAGTAGTGTCTCGAGGAGTAAGTAAGTAAGTAAGTAAAATATTTATTATCCAAAAATACAGTGCAAATATCAATAATACCTTTGACCCCACACTAGGCTAGGCCTGTGACGTGGCAGTCAAAAACCATTAAAAGAATTACCGAGGGATAGCGGTCTGTAACCAAAAGATTATATAATGCAAAATGAAAACAAAATAGAAGAATTTAAAATCAACACTAAAATATTCATCAACTATTTAAAAAAAAAAAAAGTAATACCAGAAAAATGTGTGTGTATACGCGTGTGTGCATTTGTACACGCGTGTGTGCATTTGTACATGCGTGTGTGCATTTGTACACGTGTGTGTGCATTTGTACACGCGTGTGTGCATGTGTACACGTGTGTG